>JAVSCE010001560.1:0-167505 GCA_032199065.1 Smutsia gigantea | reverse complement strand
TTATTTGCTTTTGTTTGTTAAGGTGCATGAGTTCTTTATATATTTTGGATGTCAACCCCTTATCAGATACGTCATTTATGAATATATTCTCCCATACTGTAGGATGTCTTTTTGTTCTACTGATGGTGTCCTTTGCTGTACAGAAGCTTTTTAGTTTGATATAGTCCTACTTGTTCATTTTTGCTTTTGTTTCCCTTGCCCGGGGAGATATGTTCATGAAGAAGTTGCTCATGTTTATGTCTAAGAGATTTTTGCCTATGTTTTTTTCTAAGAGTTTTATGGTTTCATGACTTACATTCAAGTCTTTGATCCACCTTGAGTTTACCTTTGTGTATGGGGCTAGACAGTAGTCCAGTTTCATTCTCTTACATGTAGTTGTCCAGTTTTTCCAACACCAGCTGCTGAAGAGGCTGTCATCTCCCCATTGTATATCCAAGGCTCCTTTATCAAACATTAATTGACTGTATATGTTTGGGTTAATGTTTGGATTTTCTATTCTGTTCCACTGGTCTGTGGGTCTGTTTTTGTGCCAATACCAAATTGTCCTGATTACTGTGGCTTTGTAGTAGAGCTTGAAGTCAGGGAGCGTAATTCCCCCTGTTTTATTCCTCTTTCTCAGGATTGATTTGGCTATTCGGGGTCTTTTGTGGTTCCATATGAATTTTAGAATTATTTGTTCAAGTTCATTGAAGAAAACTGTTGGTAGTTTGATAGGGATTGCATTGAATCTGTAGATTGCTTTAGGTAGTATAGCCATTTTGACAATATTTATTCTTCCTAGCCAAGAGCATGGGATGCATTTCCATTTGTTAGTATCCTCTTAATTTATCTTAGGAGTGTCTTGTAGTTTTCAGAGTACAGGTCTTTCACTTCCTTCGTTAGGTTTATTCCTAGGTATTTTATTCTTTTTGATGCAATTGTGAATGGAATTGTTTTTCTGATTCTCTTTCTGTTAGTTCATCGTTAGTGTATAGGAAAGCAACAGATTTCTGTGTCTTAATTTTGTATCCTGCCACTTTGCTGAATTCAGATATTAGTTCTAGTAGTTTTGGAGTGGAGTCTTTAGGGTTTTTTATGTACAATATCATGTCATCTGCAAATAGTGACAATTTGACTTCTTCTTTACCAATCTGGATGCCTTGTATGTCTTTGTTTTGTCTGATTGCTGTGGCTAGGACCTCCAGTACTATGTTGAATAACAGTGGAGAGAGTGGGCATCCTGTCTTGTTCCCGATCTTAGATGAAAAGCTTTCAGCGTCTCGCCGTTAAGTATGATGTTAGCTGTGGGTTTGTCATATATAGCCTTTATGATGTTGAGGTACTTGCCATCTATACACATTTTGTTGAGAGTTTTAATCAGGAATGGATGCTGAATTTTGTCAAATGCTTTTTCAGCATCTATGGAGATGATCATGTGGTTTTTGTTCTTCTTTTTGTTGATGTGGTGGATGATGTTGATGGATTTTCGAATGTTGTACCATCCTTGCATCCCTGGGATGAATCCCACTTGATCATGGTGTATGATCCTCTTGATGTATTTTTGAATTCGGTTTGCTAATATTTTGTTGAGTATTTTTGCATCTACGTTCATCAGGGATATTGGTCTGTAATTTTCTTTTTTGGTGAGGTCTTTGCCCGGTTTTGGTATTAGAGTGATGCTGGCTTCATAGAATGAGTTTGGAAGTATTCCCTCCTCTTCTATTTTTTGGAAAACTTTAAGGAGAATCGGTGTTATTTCTTCTCTATATGTCTGGTAGAATTCAGAGGTGAATCCATCAGGCCCGGGGGTTTTGTTCTTGGGTAGTTTTTTGATTACCAATTCGATTTCGTCACTGGTGATTGGTCTGTTTAGTTTTCTGTTTCTTGCTTGGTCAGTCTTGGAAGGTTGTATTTTTCTAAGAAGTTGTCCATTTCTTCTATGTTTTCCAGCTTGTTAGCATATAGATTCTCATAATATTCTCTTATAATTCTTTGTATTTCTGTGGGGTCCGTCGTGATTTTTCCTTTCTCATTTCTGATTCTGTTTATGTGTGTAGATTCTCTTTTTCTCTTAATGAGTCTGGCTAGGGGTTTATCTATTTTGTTTATTTTTTCAAAGAACCAGCTCTTGGTTTCATTGATTTTTTTCTATTGTTTTATTCTTCTCAATTTTATTTATTTCTTCTCTGATCTTTATTATGTCCCTCCTTCTGGTGACTTTGGGCCTCATTTGTTCTTCTTTTTCCAATTTCAGTAATTGTGTCTTTAGACTATTCATTTGGGAATGTTCTTCCTTCTTTAAATAGGCCTGGATTGCAATATACTTTCCTCTTAGAACTGCCTTTGCTGCGTCCCACAGAAGTTGTGGCTTTGTGTTGTTGTTGTCATTAGTCTCCATATATTCTTTGATTTCTGTTTTCATTTGGTCGTTAACCCATTGATTAATTAGGAGAGTGTTGTTAAGTCTCCATGTATTTGTGAGCCTTTTTGATTTCTTTCTAAAATTTATTTCTAGTTTTATACCTTGGTGATCTGAGAAGTTGGTTGGTAGGATTTCAATATTTTTGAAATTACTGAGGTTCTTTTTGTGGCCTAGTATGTGGTCTATTCTGGAAAATGTTCCATGTGCACTTGAGAAGAATGTGTATCCTGTTGCTTTTGGGTGTAGAGTTCTGTAGATGTCTGTTAGGTCCATCTGTTCTAGTGTGTTGTTCAGTGCCTCTGTGTCTTTACTTATTTTCTGTCTGGTTGATCTGTCCTTTGGAGTGAGTGGTGTGTTGAAGTCTCCTAAAATGAATGCATTGCTGTCTATTTCCTCCTTTAATTCTGTTAGTATTTGTTTCACATATGCTGGCGCTCCTGTGTTGGGTGCATATATATTTATAATGGTTATATCTTCTTGTTGGACTGACCCCTTTATCATTATGTACTGTCCGTCTTTATCTCTTGCTACTTTCTTCGTTTTGAAGTCTATTTTGTCTGATGGAAGTACTGCAACACCTGCTTTTTTCTTTGTTGTTTCCATGAAATATATTTTTCCATCACTTCACTTTTAGTCTGTGTATGTCTTTGAGTTTAAAGTGAGTCTCCTGATTGCAGCCTGTAGATGGGTTTTGTTTTTTTATCCATTCAGTAACTCTTGACTGGTGCATTCAGTCCATTTACATTTAGGGTGATTATGGATAGGTATGTACTTATAGGCATTGCAGGCTTCAGTTTCGTCGTTTCCAAAGGTTCAAGGGTAACCACCCTACTATCTAAAAGTCTAACAACTAACTTAATATGCTATTACAAACACAATCTAAAGTGTCTTTTTTTGTTTGTTTGTTTCCTTCCTCCTTTTTCTTTCTACTCCATTCTTTATATATTAGGTACTACATTCTGTACTGTTTGTGTATCTCTTGATTGACTTTGGGTATAGTTAATTTAATTTTGCATTTTCTTAGTAATTAGCTGTTCTATTTTCTTTACTGTGGTTTTATTACCTCTGGTGACAGCTATTAAACCGTAGGAACACTTCCATCTATAGCAGTCCCTCCAAAGTACACTGTAGAGATGGTTTGTGGGAGGCAAATTCTCTCAGCTTTTGCTTATCTGGGAATTGTTTAATCCTGTCCTTCCAATTTAAATGACAGTCTTGCCGGATAAAGTAATCTTGGTTCAAGGCCCTTCTGCTTCATTGCATTAAATATATCATGCCACTCCCTTCTGGCTTGTAAGGTTTCTGCTGAGAAGTCTGATGATAGCCTGATGGGTTTTCCTTTGTATGTGATCCTGTTTCTCTCTCTGGCTGCTTTTAATAGTCTGTCCTTATCCTTGATCTTTGCCATTTTAATTACTATATGTCTTGCTGTTGTCTTTCTTGGGTCCCTTGTGTTGGGAGATCTGCACACCTCCATGGCCTGAGAGACTATCTCCTTCCCCAGATTGAGGAAGTTTTCAGCAATTGCCTCCTCAAAGACGCTTTTTATCCCTTTTTCTCTCTCTCCTTCCTCTGGTACCCCTATAATGCGAATATTGTTCCGTTAGGATTGGTCACACATTTCTCTCAATATTCTTTCATTCTTAGAGATCCTTTTTTCTCTCAGTGCCTCAGCTTCTTTGTATTCCTCTTCTCTAATTTCTATTTCATTTATTGTGTCCTCCACCATACCCAATCTGCTTTTAATACCATCCATTGTGTTCTTCAATGATTGGATCTCCGACCGGAATTCATTCCTAAGTTGTTCTGGAATACGTTCCCGTACCTCCATGAGCATGTTAATGATTTTTATTTTGAACTCCCTTTCAGGGAGAGTCATAAGGTCCATATCATTTAAAACTTTCTCAGGAGTTGTATTCATAATTTTACTCTGGACCAGGTTCCTTTGGTGTTTCATATTTGTGTATGGCACGCTCTAGTGCCCAGAATCTCTACTCTCTGGAGCTGCTCAGCCCCTGAAGCAATGCGGGTATTGTAGGGGAGTGGTATTGGTGCCTCTGGGGAGGAAAGGGCTGTTTCCTGTTTCTGGATGCTATGCCTGTCTCCACTGCCTGAACCAGTGGGCTGAGCACACAGGTATAAGCCTCTGTGCTTTGCGTTTTTAGTTGCTGTAGACAGATCTTCCCTCTGGCTGGCCTAACACCAGGGAAGGATATCCCGATTTGCAAGCCCAGTGGTGCTGGCCAGAAGAAAGGTGCACTAGTCTGCCTGTCACAGAAGGGGTTCTTGGAGCTGTGTAGGCAGCCAGGGAGCTAGAACACCTGAAGATCGTGAAAGCTCCCAACCTGCTGGGCAGAGTGCACCGGACAATTTTGTCTGCCTGTCCTTTGTCCTGAGCAGTAAGCTCCGTGCAATCCTTGCCCCTTTAGCAGCCCTCTTGCTAAGGGCTTCTTTGTTAGGAAGTCTCTCAGACTGCCCGCCTTCCTTTTGTCCCCGAGTAGCTGGGTATGGATCCCTGCTTTCACACGCAGCTGGAATCTTAGTCTCTCCAGGAATTCTGCCTGTCTTAGCTTTCCAACCCCCTAATTACAAGAGTATCATGCAAGCACCACGAAATGTAGGTTTGTGCTCCCTGAGCAGATCTCCAGAATTAGGTATTAGGCAGTCCCACATCTCCACTCCCTCCCTGCTCCGTTCCTGTTCCTCCTGCTGGTGAGCTCGGGTGGGGGAAGGGCTTGGATCCCACAGAACCACAGCTTTAGTACATTACCCTTTTCTGTGAGGGCTGCTCTTGTCTCCAGGTATATGCAGTTTGTTGCCGTCCTCTTTCCCGTTGCTCTTTCAAGAGTAGTTGTAGTAGCTTTATTTTCATATTATATGAGGTTTTAGGAGGAAGCCTCTGTCTCACCTCTCATGCCGCCATCTTTAATATAATCCTCTGCCCTCCAGTATTCTTTTTAAAATTACATTTTCCAATCATTTTTTACTAGGGTTTAAATACATTTTGTATTTTGATGATGTTATACATACACAATCATATCACCTATGGATATTGACAATATGATTTCTTCCTTTTCCATCTTAAAATCTTTTATGCATTTGTCTTGCATTCTTGAAAGTACAATGTTGAAAAGAAATGATAAGGATATCCTTATCTTGTTTCTTATCTAAAGGGAAAAGTGTTCAATATTTTACCATTAAGATGCTAACTGCAGGATTTTTGTTGCTAGTGTTTTTCAGATTCATGTAGTTCCCTTCTATTACTAGTGTGCTTCGAGCTTTTAACAAGGATAAGATTTGATCAAATGATTTTTATGTACATAAAAAAGAGATATTTTCTTTATTTTCTGAACATGGTGAATTACCCGTTTGATTTTTGCATATTAATTCAACCATGAACTCTTTCTTGGTAATGATTTATTTTACAGATTACTGAATTCAACTTACTAATATCTTGTTTAGGGTCTTTACATTTCTTTTCATAAGCCATACTAACTTGTGATTTTCCTTTTTTGTAATGTCCTTGGCAGGTTTTGGTATCAGGGATATACTGATATCAGGGAAACAGGAAGTATTTTCTCTTTTTGTATTCTTTGGAAGAGTTTGATGAAATTTATATTATTTGTTCCTTAAATTTTTGGTAGAATTCACTGTGGGAGGCTTCTGGACCTGGAGTATTTGTGGGAATTTTTAAAAGCTTCATTGAGATGTAATTGACATCTAATGAATTATAGAAATTGTAAAACAATTTGATATTTTGACATATGCAGACACCAGTGAAACCATCACTGCAATCTAGATAATGAGCATAATTTTCACCCAGTGAAGTTTCCATACGACCTTTCAAAATCCCTTCCTCCTGAGTCTCTCCATTTCCCTGACTCCCCACAAATATTTATATGCTTTTTGTAACTATATATTAGTTTATATTTTCTAGAATTTTGTATAAATGATCTCATATAATATGTACTCTCCTTTTTGCCTGGCTTCTGTCATTCAGCATAATCATTTCGATAGTCATTCATGTTGTAGTGTTTAAGAGTGATGTGTTCTTCTTTATTGCTAAGTTGTATTCCATTATATAGATATATCACATTTTATCTATTTACCTCTCATTTGGTTGCATCTGATTTTTGCTTATTACAAATAAACTTGCTTAAACTTCCATGTACAAATCTATATCTTTTGTGTCTTCACTTGACTCTTTGAACATGTGGAATATAGTCACCATTACTGTTTTCATGTTGTCTGTTAATTCTAACATCTGTGGAGTTTTAGTTTGGTTTCAATTGATTATTTTTATTTCAATGGATTGTTTTACCCATATTATGATTAATATTTCCCAGCTTCTTTGCATGACTGGTAGTCTTTGATTGGATGTTGGATACTGTGAATTTTACCTCTTCATTTCTTGATATTTTTCTCTTCGTATAAATATTCTTGATCTTTTGTCTGGGATACAATTAAATTACTTAGAAACAATTTGCCCCCTTTTGCCATTGTTTTTAAGATTTGTTATTTGGGACTGGAGCCATGATCAATCTAGGGCTAGATTTTCCTCACTACTGAGGTAAAACCTTCTGTGTATTCTACTCATTGCCCTGTGAGTCATGATTATTTTTCATTTTTGTTGGTGATAAGAGTCACTATTTCTGGACCTATGTAGGCATCAGACCTTGATATCTCTAATCATTTCATCTTTTCCTTGGCCTTAAGTAGTTTCCTCATATGCTTGTGTTAATCGGACTAAGCTGAATACTTGAAGGGACTTCTACAATTCTCTGACATTCTTTCTTTTTCTTGCTCTCTCCTCTCTGGTACTCTTCCAGCAAGCTCTCACTGCCTTGGTGTCACTTGACTTTCAGCACTGTCTCTTTAACTCAAGGAGTCTGCTGGGCTCTGCCTGTCAGTACCTAGAAACTCTCTAAAGTCAGTAAGCTGGGATAATAGTAGGGCTCATCCAATGTCTTTTGTATTTCACAGTAATCACTGTCCTTCTGCTTGATGTCATGTGTCTTGGAAACAGCTGTCTCATACATTTTGTTCTTTTATTGGTTGACTTAAGTTGGAAGGTAAGTAGTGGTAGTCATTTGTAAGAAATGTTTTAATTACAAATTAAATTTCTTTAATTGATAAATGATTATTTAGGTGTTTTTTTTTCAGTTTTGTTATTCTGTGGTTTTCAAGGTATTCCATTTCATTTATGTTTCAAATTTACTAGTATAAAGTTGTTCATTATTCTCCCCATTTTTTAAATAGGGTCTTATAATCATATTTTAGAATTCTTTTCATTCACTCCCATATGTGTGTAATCTGTGGATCTTGTTTTTTTTTTCCTCTTTATTGGTTTTATTTACCTACCTTTTCATATGACTTTTAGGGAGTTCTCTGTGCATTTAAAGCTTTCCATTCTGCTTTAGGACTCAGTGGATATCTCATGGGTGAAAACTGGGCTTAAGTTTTGTGCTTCACCAGCTTCTAATCTGCCATGCCCATCCCACAGGGCTGCCAAAGCTCTGCTATGGAGACCTTCTCTACCTGGGAAAAGGGAGACCTTGAGCCATGGCCAGAATCAGAAAATGCCCCCAGGGAAGAAAATGGTCAGAAATGTTTCCTTACATAGTGTATTAGTTTCTTGTGGCTACTTTAACAAATTACCACAAACTAGGTTGGCTTAAACAATAGGAATTTATTTTCTCAAGGTTTTGGAGGCTAAAGCTTCCCCTAATGACCCTAATGTACTAATAGGGACATCTGTAAAGTCTCTGTTTCCAAATAAGGTCCCGTTCATAGGTACTGAGGATTAGGACTCCAACATTCCCTTTGGGCAACACAATTCAACCCATAATGCATAGGAGGGACCTTTCTTCCTTTGGAATTTTAATTCATTTAGTTTTCTTTGCTTTCAAATCTCTCCAGTATGCCTAGGAAAAGATTATTCCAATTTATCCATTTTTTTTTCTACTTGTTACCAGTTTACACTTACTAGATCCACTCAAAGGAAGCCCAGTGATATTTTTCAATCTACTTTCATAGCCTTTGTATTTAGTGTATCCATATTTTGACAATAGTGTGATTCTTAGTTCAATTTTCAATTTTGTTAAGTTATATATTTATCTGTACTTTCATGAACATTTTAGTGGAACTTGTGGTAGAGATTTGGGAAGGGGCAGTTGGCTATATTTTAGTCGCTGGTATTAGAGTACTCTATGTTTCAGAGGTTTTATTAAATGTTTCAAATACATTAAACCATTTGTACAACAAACTTAGGAAAGAGTTACATTTATCAGACACATTTTAACTATGGTTATAATGATAATTATAGGTATATTAAAACATTCACTTGGTATTGGTATATGAAGATACTAAACCTTGTTTTAGTCTCTATGAATTTAAAGATTCTACGTATGAATATTAGAACTATGTTTACAATTTTATCTTATTGTATGTATTAGCTGTTTAGATTTCTATGTTTACTGCTAGAGTATGAGCTATTTTAAGACAGATAAAATGTTATCCATTTTATATTACCAATACCTATTATCAGATAATAGCTATAGTGTTGAATGAAGATGGGAAATATATAACTTTTAAATTATGTCATTATAGTGTATTTGACAATATGAATGATTTTTGTTGAGGTAATAAAATTTCTGTGTACAGATGGAAAATATTAAACACACTTGCCATTATCCCCATTCTTGTGTCCATGGCAGGCATCACTAATCAGTTAAGGAACTTTTTCTACCAAACTTGGATATAGCCAACAATTGCCTCTTTAACCATGCAATGCATGCAGCCTCTACCAAATCATGTGAGTTTGCCTATTCATAGAGTTTTATTTACCACTTTCAGTATAGTAGTAAGAGCACTAGACTAGGTATCTGGGAACATGGGAGAAAGCCTGGCTTTGAAGCTTTAAGGGTACATGATTTTGAGCTTATTATATAAAGTTTTTAGTCCTACATCGCTTTATTTGTAAAATGGGAATAATAGTAGCACTGTAGTTACAGGACCAAAAAAGAACAGAAGGGCATGCTGGATACTGAAGAGAGCTTATGAGTAAGGGACTCTGGTCATAAGTCTTGTACTGGGCTTATATAAACTAGATGAACGTGGACAAGTGGGTAAACCCCACAATGACAATACCTATATATATATTTTGTTTTCCTCCCTCTACCCATCATAGCACCTATTACTATGTACACAAATTATATTTATTGAATTAAATGATTTTTCAGATCAGAGGATTTTAGAAGATTATACCTGATGTCCTTTTTTGTTCTTGTGTTCCATAATTTTTGGTAAAGGACATGTAAGTGCTAAAGTGTACATTTTTAAGGGACTATTTTTAATTCTGGATAGATTATCACTATGAAACTGCTGAAGCAGAAGTACAATAATTTTATTGACACTAATGCTAGATAACTGGACTCAGGGTTAGATTTTTCAATATGGACTCAAAAGCTAGAGTAAGGACTACAAAATTCTTCTGGAATAAATAATAATGACATATCAATGATAGACCACTCTCATCCCACCCAGTTGTTTTAAAAAGTTTCTTGCTTAATAATTCTAAGTTATATATAGCATTTTAATCTGACAATTATACATTGGGCCTTCCCTCCACCCCCTTTCTTTTTGAATATTGGGAAGACAATATTGGTTCTTCTCTAGCAAGAAATGCTCCTTAGTTGCTACTTTACTGGAATTGTTTATCTATCCTATAGATAATTAATCATTCATTTGCCTCTGGATGCAGGAATGACAATTTATATGCATTTTAAGGTTACTTTTTTTGATCATTATTGTTTAAACCTGTTGTAAATAGATTAAGTTGATTTCAGGCTCCTTTATTTCTTCAAAAGTCAGGCCACTATATAGAATATTTTTTGATATGTACATTCTGCTTTCACTTTGAAACTTATACCAGAATCTTAAAAAATCAACATAATAATGATACTGGTAAACTTGAGCAATTTTTAAAGCTTTTTTTCTGTTAATGGAGAACATTCCCTACTTTCTTTTTGACTGTGAAAAATTAAGGTCAACAAAGACATAGCAGGGTGCATATCATGGCAGATTTCCTCCATTGTCACCTGTTGCTGGGGGCATTGTCAGATGTTGAAAAGAAAAAGACTGCTTCTCTAATTTCTTTTTCCCATCTTTCAAAATAAGACATTTATCCGGTGTGTGTTCATGGCAAAAGATCATTCATGGTGTGTGTGTGTCACAAAGGAGAGAGAAAATTGAAAGGCAGATATATCTCGTTTACTTTCCATAGGCAAAACTTTTCCTCTTTGGTCTTAGTTCTGCTCAGAATTAACTGCAAATTCTAAATCATTGTTTTTGGACCAATACATTTTCAACATCTATGCTATCATTTCCTGTTAGGGTGTTCTGATTTTTATTGACTCACATCTTCTTTCTATCCTCAGAAGTTTCTGGGCTGGTAGACTTGTGGACATGTGAGAACTATGTTATATTCAAAACAAGTGTGCCTTTATCCATGTGTTAAATTCTAATTCCTCTACACAACTACACAATAAATGGATGGTCTTTGTTGTTTAGAAAGCAGTGACATTTGTTCTAAGGCTGAGCTTTGGACTTCACACATTAGTAGAATATTAGGGTTACAACAACTTTCAAGATAATTTGTTTAACACTTTTATTATACAGATGAGACGATTGTGGATGAGAGCAAGCAAGTGATGGTGTCAAAGGTGTCACTGCTTTAGTAGTGACATGGCCCCTATGAAATACTAGATCTTGCATTTCATAGTCTGCTCTGTTTTCTGCTGTATCACATACAACCTCTCCATAAACATCTCCAGAAATGGGTAGCCGTTTGTACAACAAATGGTTGTACAATGAGCCTTAGCTGCCCCCCTCCGCCCACCCTTCCCATAGTAATAGGACCATAGCTTGAAGGTTCCGAGTTCGGTAGTTTAAAAAAGTCTCTCTTCTCCTTCCATGATGCACTGGAAAGAACATTTATTTGGAGTCATTTACTCAACCATACTTATTGAATACATTTTTTATGCCAAGCATGAGACAGCACCTGGGAATGTAAGTGAATGAGGGACATGATCCCAGCGTTTACAGTCTGTTTGAACTTTCAGCCTTGCCACTTACCAGTTGAATGTCTTGGGCAAATCATTTCACCTCTCTGAAACTCCATTTTCTGATCTTAAAATAAGGGTAAATTCTAATTTTCAAAGTTGTGAGGATTAATTAAGGTTAAAAAAAGTAAGTCTCTTGTCACATTTCTGACAACAGTAGGCATTCACTCAGCAAAAACTTTAATGTCTTTCTTCCCAAATCTAAGGGTTACTGTGAAAATAAAATAAGATAATGGACATGAAAATGCCTTGTGAATTGGAAATGTAGTTATAGACAAAGTTGGAATTTTAGAGTCAACACATATTACCGCTCTCTTCACCTTGCAAGTTAAAGTCCAGTGAAAAGAGACAGACATCTCAAGATCAAAGTAGCAACTTAATTACAGATTAAAGCTGTACTTGAGATTGTAGTTTTGATGTGCTTCCAAATGCCATACTCTAGAATTAAACTTACCCACTCTGGCGTAGGAATACATGGGTAGACACAAGTCTCACCCACTGGGACCAGGAACTTGCTGCAAGGCAGAGAGCAAAGGGAATGACTATTTCCTTCACAGAGGCAGAGAAAACCCTGAAAGAGCAGAACTGTACATGGACAATTCTGTTTTAAAACTTGCCAATCTGGTAAGTCGTTTCACCTCACATGAGAAAGAAACTGGAAATGGGGAAGACTTTCTGCATGGAAAGGAAAAATGAGAACAAAAAATACAGATTTCTTCAACTTCACAGCCATGCAGAAACTCAAATTCAACCACCCACCCTCAACCTCCCATTCTTACTTAAAGTCTTGGATATACTGTCTCATATACTAAAATTACTTATATTTCCAGCTTATGATATGTTCATTGAAAAATGCATATTAGAAAATTTTGCTGAATTGCATTGCATTATATATCCTGTATATACAATATATATTGTATGTATGATACATATGTGTGTATTTGTGCACTAACAGAATGTTTATAGGGGAAATACAGATGGAAATTACATTAAAATGCTCAATGTGACCATCTTCAGGTGTGATTATGGGTAATTATTATTATTATTATTATTATTATTGTTATATTTCTCAGAATTTGCTGATCATGTGTTTTTAAGAAGTTGACACTCCCCTTCCCAAAAAACCCAGCTAAAACACACACACATACACACACAAACCCAAATACAGTCATATTGTTTATTTTTCCCCAATTCTGCCAAAGTTGTCTAATTTTCCTTTTCAGTTATGGTCAATCCAAGTGATCTAACAAACTTACTGTATACACTAATTAGAGATGGAAGAAAATTCAACTGAAGACTACAAACATTATAAAATTGCAAACTGCAAATATCATGAATGACATCATCTTCTCTAACTACCCACCCTTAATTATTTGTGAATAATGAAAATTCCTCAAGGTGAGGTCAACAGTTCTACTCCTTTCATTTACCAGCATCTTTTCACATTTTTAAAAGCCATGTATATTTACAGTTCTGTGAAATATATATTCATATTGTTTGTCTATATATATATTTTTTACATTATTCATGTCAAGATTCAGATGTTCTTTGTACATCAGGGAAATGCAAAAATGTTTGTATGTTAGAGGAATATTAGTCTATCAGTCCACTGACTATAATATGAGTTACAAATACCTTCTTACTTTGTTATTTTGCTGATAGTCTTTTGACATAATTTCTTTTGTCTTATGTATCTTATTTTTAAAAAATTAAGTCCTATTTATCCATCTTTTCTTTTTTAGCTTCCCTGTTTTATCATACTTAGAAAGACTTCTATTTCTGATTTATAAAATTTTTCTACCATGGTTACTGTTGAACTATTATGGTTAATTTTAATAGTTAAATATTGATATTTTGGAATGTTTGCTGGAATAAGGTGTGGTATATAAATACAATTATTTTCCCCCAGATGGCTACCTAATTTTATAACACCCTTTATGGTAATCAGTCATTGCCTCATCTTTAAGATATATTACATTTTTATGTGCATGTATATTTATTTCTTGACTTCAGTTTTGTTTTCAAGATTCCATTTGTTTTCCCCAAGAGAGAAGATACTTAAAAAGTTATGCTATTGTTATGTATTTTAGAATAAAGCTAAAATTTAAAATATATTAAATCCCATCTTTTTGTTGCCCAGAAAACAACTTAAAAGTGAACTCAAGAGTTGGTGTTTTCCTAATGCCATTTATTGAAGAGACTATCTTTTCCCTATTGTGTATTCTTGCCTCCTTTGCCATATATTAATTGATCATATACATGTGGGTTTATATCTGGGCTCTCTATTCTGTTCCATTGATCCATGGGTCTGTTCTTGTGCCAGTACTATAATGTTTTGATTACTGTAGTTTTGTAGTATAAATTGTCATTATGGAGCCTGATAACCTCAGCTTTGTTCATTCTCAAGAGTGCTTTGGCTATTCAGGTCTTTTGTAGTTCCATATCAATTTCAGGATTATTTGCTCTAGTTCATTGAAAAATGCTATTGGTATTTTGATAGGATTTGATGCATTGAGTCTGTAAATTGCATTGGGTAAGATGGCCATTTCAACATTATTAATTCTTTCTATCTATGAATATGGGATAGATTTCCATTTATTTTTGTCTTCTTCAATTTCTTTTATCAGTGTGTTATAGTTGGCAGAGTACAGGTCTTTCACCTCCTCGTTAGGTTTATTCCTAGATATTTTATCCTTTTTGATGCATTGTAAATGGAACTGTTTTCTTCATTTCTCTTTCTGCTTGTTTGTTGCTAGTGTATTGGAATGCAACAGATTTCTGTGTATTTTTTATAACATGCAACTTTGTTGAATCCATTTATTAGTTTTAATAGTTCTTTGGTGGAGTCTTTAGGGTTTTCTATATATAGTATCATGTCCTCTGCAAGTAGTGAGTTTTACTTCTTCCTTACCAATTTGGATGACTTTTATTTCTTTTTCTTGTAGTACTTCTAGTACTATGTTGAATAAAAGTGGTGAGAGTTGGCATCCCTGTCTTGTTCCTGTTCTCAGAGGAAAAGCATTTGGTTTTTTGCCATTTAGTATGATATTGACTGTGGGTTTGTCATATATGTACTTTATTATGTTAACCCATTTTGTTGAGCATTTCTATCATGAGTGGATGTTGAATTTTGTCAAATGCTTTTTCAGCATCTGTTGATATGATCATATGGTTTTTATCCTTCCTTTTTTTAATATGGTATATAACATTGGTTTACATGCGAGAGAATGAAACTGTATTACTAACATCATACACAAAAATAAACTTGAAATGGATCAAAGACTTGAATATAAGACATGAAACCATAAAATTCTTAGAAGAAAACAGGCAAAAATCTCTCAAACATAAGCTTGAGTAATTTTTTTCTGGACACATCTCTGTAGTCAAAGGAAAAAATAGCAAAAATAAACAAGCAGGTTTACATCAAATTCAAAAGCTTTTGTACAGCAAAAAATCCATGAAGAATGCAAAAAGGCAGCCTACTTTATGGGAGAATATATTTGCAAGTGATATAGCAAATAAGAGGCTAACATCCAAAATATATAAAAGACTCATATAACTTGACTCCAAAAAAACCAAATAACTCAATTTAAAAATGGGCAGAGGACCTGAATAGACATTTTTCCAAAGAAGACATACAGATGGCCAATAGGCACATGGAAATATGCTGTACATCATTAAATATAATGGAAATGAAAATCAAAACTACAGTGAGATATTACCTCACACTAGTCAGAATGGCCACTATCCAAAAGACAGAAATAAGTGTTGGTGAGGACACTGGAAAAAGGGAACCCTCCTGCACTGTTGGTAGGAATGTAAATTGGCCCAGCCATTGTGTAAAGCAGTATGGAAAATTAATTAAAGGACTAAAAGTAGAAATACCATGCAATTCAGTAATTCCATTTCTCGGAATTTATCTGAGAAAAACAAAATCTCTGATTTGAAAAGATATGTGTACTCCTAAGTTAATTGCTACATTATTTACAATAGCCAAGGTAAGAAAGTACCAAAGTGTCCAACAATAGATGAATGGATAAAGGAGATGTGGTACATATACATAATGGAATATTATTCAGCCATAAAAAGAAAGAAATCTGCTATTTGTGACAACATGGATGGACCTAGAGGACATTATGCTCAGTGAAATAAGTCAGGCAGAGAAAGAAAAATACCATATTGTTTCACTTATATGTGGAATCTAAAAATAAACCAAGGTAAAATGAACAAAACAGCAATAGACTCACAGATACTTAGAAGTGACTGGGGGATACCATGGGAGGAGAAGTTGGGGTAGGTGGGTGAAATAGGTTAAGGGGATAGAGAGGCACAAAATCTCAGTCATAATATAAGTTAGTCACAACAATGAAAGTAGAGCATAGAGAATATAGTCAATAGTTCTGTAACATTTTTCTTTGTTGACAGTGACTACACTAGTTGGGGTGAGCATTTGATAAGGTAGATAACTGTTGAATCACTATGTTGTATACTTGAAACTAATATAATATTGTATATCAACTGTACATCAATAAAAAAAGAGTTGGTGTTTTGCTGGAAAGATCACACAAGATCTAGTTCAACAACTTCAGTTTTTTCTTTGTTTTGGTCAATTATAGTGTTTGCCATCTTGGAAATGTGCCACTTGTAATGACATTTAGTTAAGTGTGTGTGGCACAAGTGATCTTTTAATTATTAGCAATCTGGAATGCCACTGGGTTCCAAGTAGAAGGAAAAGTTGAGGGTAGGCAACTTCCCTGTGTAAAACTGGTTGCTCACGTAAGGAGGCAGGGACAGAGAAAGGAGTTTAGGAGAAATGCATATCCCTGCTCTTTATCTTATTGAAAAGCTGAGACAACTTCTCAGTATCTATTTGGAATGAGAAATATTGTCTTTTTTCTCAGAGTGTTAGACATGTGGAATAAGTTGCCATATTTGTGTATGTATAGGTGTGTGTTGTGCCAGGAACTTAAAATAGATCATTCTAAAAATACAGGAGATCAAAAGTCCATTCCACTGGATAAATACATTTATGACTCTTTCCATCCAATTCGAGAAATAACTCCAATCTTCTTGAATATACCATTCATTTGCAATAATGTCACTAGCTTTGGCCCACTTCTAATTTCAGCAGTACTTACGTGGCTTCCTTAAGAGTATTGTGATTACAGCTAGAAGAAGGTATCTCCAAAAAGTAATTAGAGTTCTCTCATTTAACATGTTTTCTGCCTTCAGTTAATATGATTCACCATGACTTAATAATTCATCTTCTAGGAACTTATCCTAAGGAAATAATGCAAACTATGGAAAAAAATGTAGTGGGGGTAATTTTTATTATCGCAATACTACTTAAAATTAACCAAATGAGAACAACTGAAATGTTTCCATTTAAAGGAATGGTTATATAACATACAGCATTTACAGGTGTGTCATATTATGTATACATATGCAGCATTTTCCTGATCCATTCATCCACTGATAAACACTTAAAGTTGTTTCCATATGTTACTATTGTGAATAATGCTGTAATGAACATGAGGATACAAATATCTCTTGGAGATAATGGTTTTGTTTCCTTTGGATATGTACCCTGAAGTGGGATTGCTGGATTATATAGTAGTTAGATTTCTAATTTTTTGATAAACCTCCATACTGTTTTACATAGTGGCTGTATCAGTTTACATTGTTGCCAACAGTACACTGGGGTTCCCTTTCTCCTAATCGCTGCCAACATTTGCTGTGTCTTGTCTTTGTGATGACTGCCATTCTAATAGTGTAAAGTAAAATCTCATGATTGCTTTGAGCATTTCCCTGATGATTAGTGATGTTTTGCATATTTTTATGTACCTATTGGCCATTTATATGTCTTTTTTGGAACAAATGTTTACTCAGGTCCTCTGTGCATTTTCTAATTGCATTATTTGTTTTTTTGCTATTGATTGTATGAGTTCCTTATATATTCTGGGTACTAACCTCTTATCAAATATATAATTTGGAAATATTTTCTCTAATTCCATAGGTTGCCTTTTCATTTTGTAAATAGTTTTCTGTGCTGAGCAGACATTTTTAGTTTGATGTAGTCTCACTTGTTTATTTCTGCTTTTGTTGCCTTTGCTTTTAGTGTAATAGTAAAAAAAATTGTTGCACAGACTGATGTCAAGGACTTTTCCCCTGTATTTTCCCGTAGAAATTTTATGGTTCAAGTTTTATATTTAATTGTTCAATCTATTTTGAGTTAATTTTTGTGAGTGGTATAGAGAGGGGGTCCAATTTCATTCTTTTGCATGTGAATATCCAGTTTTCCCAATACTATTACATTCATTTATTTTTGACTATTTTACCAGTCTTGAAGACCTGGGATAAGTCTCACTTTGTTGTGATGTATAATTTTTTTTTGCATTGGTGGATTTAATTTGTTAATATTTTGTTGAGGATTTTTGCGTCTATGCTCATGAGAGTTATTGGTCTGTAGTTTTTCCGTTTTTTTTTTTTTTTTTCCTGGTAATGTCTTTATCTGGTTTTGGTTTTAGGGTAATGCTGTCCTTAGAGAATGAATAAAGAAACAACTGTTATTAATTCTTAATCTCTACAGCTCCTGTGTGCACTGCTTCCTTTCTTCCTTATATTACCCTGCTTGACACCACCCTGATTATATTCTTTCACTATCAAGATAGCATTTTAAAAAAGCTTTTGCATTTTACTGAAGATTTGGCATCCAAGGGGGAATTAAGGTGCAATGCATCATGTCACAACATACAATTCAAATTTATATTATGTATCCTTTCTGTTAAATACCCTTCTGCCATTTCAAATAATGTGAACTTTTCATTGATTGTTCCATTTCATCTACCCCTGGACTTTAGTTGTATTTCGGGACTCTCCTTCTCTCTCTCCTTGACCCTTTTTGCAAAAAGCATTTGGTTTTATAATGTAAACAGTCTAATTTATTTCATTAAATTCTGTGCTTTGTGTTTTAGCCAGGATAGGCTGATATCAGGTTTTTAATGAAATAAACATTTAATATGTGTCATAGTTTACTGTGGGTCTATAGAGAGGCTCTGCTCCATTCAGTGATTCAGGGCACCAGACTTTTTAAATGTAGTGGCTACCATTTCTTTGGACAAAGGAGAGAAAGAACTTGAAGGGTGGCCCAAGAGATTTGAGGGTCAGCCTGGAAATATCATTTATCACTTCCACTCACATTTTGCTGTTCAGAACTCATTCACATGTCTCCACCTAACTGCAAGAGAGGATATAAACTGCTCTGGATGTGCTCCAGAGAAAATGAAATGGTCTTGGTAGAACTTACAGGATTCTTTCTGTTATACTTCAAAGATATTATTAGGTTGATTTGCTAACTAGAAGCCTAAACTAGGTCTCCACTCCTTTACTAGCATTTTAGTGACAATAATTTCTTTTTATGTATGAGCTCACAGTCTTAAGTAGAACTTCTGTCTGATATGAAATCTCAAATTCATTAAAAAGAAGAGGCTCCCATCAATTTTGTTTCTGTTTCATTGTATGTATATTTGAATGTCTTAAATTGCTCTTTCTATTGCTTCTATACTTAGCCTAGCTCATGCAATAGGCATATATAATTTGGTACCTTTAATTTTCACTTATAATACTTGAGGTATTTTTCTTATGGATTGATGCTCTCTATTGGACTTTGAAATGATACCGGCTGCATTTAGTTTTGATTTTAACTAATAGATTCAATGTTAATGTCTCTCAGGCTTTTTGATTGTAGCTGAAAATCTGTCCCTACATTTTTGTAAAAGCCCACTTTCCTTCATTGTCCCCTAAGGATTTCCCAGTCACCTTTTTCAGTTTGTCAGCTGCTTTCTTTATTTTTATTTCTTATCTGTTTCCAAGGTATTCCCATTAGCTGCATTGATTTCTTACTCCTTTATTTTTTTTAAACTTTGATAGCTCCCCATGTTCCCATAACCAACTGGGTGGTTGTTTTTCACTACTTATATATTCAGTCCCCCAAAGTGAAAGGAGTTAATGAGTACTTGTATCACTTCTTTTTGCTCCCATTCCCTAATGTTCCCATTAATTTCAGTCTTCCAGAGTGTTTTATACATTATAGCTGTATTTTGTACAATTTTATTTTTCAGAATTCTATATGTGGGTCAGTTTGATTTTGAATTTATTTTTTGTGGACTATTTTACAATAGTCTTTATCAAGCATTTTTGGGATCAGTCAATACTATGTCAATAAAGATTATTTAAATTGAGCTTGGGAAATGTTTTCTGTGGACATAGTATGGGTTGAAGGCAACCTAGGAGAAGCAATAAAATGTTCAAATTTGGATTTTTTAAAATATAAAATGTTTCTCAAATTTCAATTTTAAGTATGTATCAGTTTAGAGTCTTGGTATTAGCCTGCAGCTTTTTCTGGTGGGATTGTCTCTTCTCTTAAACTAACAGGTTGAATATAATGGGTGAGCTTAGTAGAGTTACCAATTGCAATAAAATGATCCAAAAGTAATGTTTAAGAAAATATTTCTTGGTGGTTGTAGTCATTTTATTATGGGTAATTTCTTTGAAGGATATAGATAGACAACTCTTTCTTGGCCAGTGAGTTTCTAAAATACCTAACAGTTTCATTTACTTAACAATAATAAATATGTGCTTTATTGCCAAGCTTACCCTTCCCCAGTGTTTGAGGGAACCAAACCAGCACAGGGATGAGGTGTGAGTACAATATCAAGACATGGCCAGTTAGTTTGGCCATTTTGATTTGTTTAGAGGTGGATGTGTGACCCAAGCATGTCCAATGAGAGCTTTACCAAAAAGGTTTCCTGGAACTTTCAGGAAAAAGAACTTTCTCCACCCCTTAGTTCCTAGGTTGTAGGTTGGAGCTGCTGGGAGCTCTTTTGCCATCATATGGAGAGGGCTCTTCCTAAGGACACACAGAATGAAGAAAACAAAACTGAAAGGGACAGAGAGAATTTCCTGATGGCATTTTTGAAGGCCTAGATCTAATTGTGTCTGAAGTCAGTCACCTCAGCCTTTGCAGGAATGTAAGTCACTAAGTTACCTTTTAATTTAAGCTAGTTTTGATTGACTTTCTTTCACTGACAACTAAAATTATATCCACTAGATCACTGACTACATAGAATTAAAAAAAATATATCATGTCACCAAATTATAATATTCATTTAGGTGGGCCAGGAAGGCCTTTATCTATATTGGTCTCCAATCTATCTCTATCAAATATCACAGTGATTGGCATAGAGCTGTGCTTAATAAATATTTATGGAATGAATAAACAATCTAATTAGTTCAATTTATTTTAATAATTTAGTTATGGGGCACCTATTTTGTGTAAGGCTTTATCTCAGGAGATAGTAAGATGATAAAGGGAATAAGAGAGACAGACTCTGTCCTCTAGTTTCTGATTTTGTACAGGCAATGTGGTGTTACAATAATTTTAGGCAGAGTAAGAGAAGGGACGAAAGGGAGTGAGAGCTGTATGTTAAAGAGGAGCTGATTAGGTCCTCCTACCCAAGTGCCTGCCCTTCATTTTGCCGAGGGAAATGGGGAAGTTCATGGTTTGGGTTCTGGGCACTCTTGGTGGCAGAGTTGGGGGCAGGAAGAATAAAGTTGGAGAATGTAAAAAATAAAAATAAAAATAAAAATAAGAGTAGCTAATTCATCAAAGAGCTTTAGAGTTAGACTACAGGTTTTCCCCGCTATCTGAAATGAGAACTGTTCCTATGAAACCTTTTGTAAAGAGAAATGGCTTAAAGCAAAGAAGCAGTTACCATTTTATAAGAGTGAAAATCCTTTTTGGATTTCTTTCAGTTAGCTAAAACAGGTATTAATACAGACCTTTTCTAAAAGCAAAGTGATGTACTGTGAACTTTGGACAGTAGGGAAATCTGTACCTGGGTTTAAATCAGTGCTCTACACTTACTGAGTAACCTTGGTGCATTACTTATACTCAGTTTCCTTATCTGTAAAATGGAGGTAGTATTTGTATGTCCTTTTTATATTTGTCATGAGGATAAATCAATATATTCTATTTAACATGACTGAAGTACCTAGGTTATATTAAGTACCAGTAACTTCTATTTTTATTTCAGCAAGCAGGGATTGCTGTAAAATGACTTGAATATTGAAGAAGTGAGAATTGAAAGTGAAGTCATCCTTGGAAACTGAATACTTATTATATTGCAAGCAATATTAACTATTAACAAAACTCCATATACATCGTTTGAAATGCAAAATGATCCAACAAATTCTTACTTTAGTGTTACATGAATTATATTCATATAATGATAGGTTTATTTGAGAGGAGATGAGTTAAGACATGCATCCTTGGTAAATAGGAAAAAAAAGGACCTCTAGTTACATTTTAGTTTTAAGAATTTTAACAAATAATTTAGCATTTTAAACTCAAAGTCACAGTGACAGTGTTGGATTTTTACAAGATACTTTTCAGGAGGAAAGGGAAAAAAGATTTTCAATAAGTATGTGTAATTGTCTGCTATAAGGTAGATATGCAGAAGATTAAGTAATATATAGTTAGATGGAAATGGACTTCTGGATTCATTAATACACAATACTTAAAGCTCATAAAATTTGATGAAATTTTGTAAAGTCTGGTTCAGGAATAAATGTCCTTCTATGTCATGAAATGTGTTTTATAATTACTTTTTTTTCCTTTTTTACTTTAATCTGAAGCTCATGGTAAAGTAGTAGTTTCCTGAGGGTCTTTGGGTACAAAGTAAAATTGAGTCCCATTAATAGGAAAAAAAAAGTAGCTTCAAATATGCTGAATATTGCTGGGCTGCAAATTTCAGAAACCTGGGGGGCATTTCCACTTCATACAGGGGTCTTATGGAGAGAATACAACAGCGTGATGTAGTAGAGGCAAGAACACAAAGAACACAGGCTTTGGAAATCTTAACAACAATATTTTGAAGTTGTGTGACCTTGGGCACAATAACCTTTTTGAGTCCAAGATGCCCTGAGACATTAAATAAAAAAGAAGACAACAACATTAAATTCATAGTGTTTTGGTGAGGATTAAAGATAATACAGGGTGACACTCATGTTTTTGTTATACGGTAGGTGATCAATGTATGATAGCTATTCTTATAAATTATATCTTATCTCCAGTTATTAATAACAAAAATATATCAATGAGAATCCATTTCAAAATTTTTACAGTAATGGAAAATATTATAAACATACACAAATAAAAATAAAAGAATGGATGACTACTGGAAATTCAAAGGCAGAGAGATGTGATAAAGCTGTGGAGACAAATGTTAAGTAACAACTTACAAGATTTGGGTAGATGTTTACTGAGTCTTAGCTGTTATCACAGCTGATGAATAGCCATCTTCAGCAGTGTGGCTTAACTTTTTCATTGCTCTAGCCTGCTCTGTAGGTGAAATGGGTGGAGGTTGTCCACTCAAAGACTAGGACGATGAAAGAGCTCGTCTCCACTTTCTCTTCTCTCTGGCTATGTCCTTTCTTATTTAGTCTATAAAGTGAACTTAAGTCTAGCTCCTCCAGAACCAGAACTGCTGTCAGCCTCCTCCAGCCGACTTCCCTGCCATTGTTCCTGCAGTGTGTTCTGGCCTTTTACTCTGCCTGGTTTCCCTTTGTTCTTTGCTCAATGTAAACTACCCTTACCTTCTCAAACTAGGTTCTTCAGGAGCATTCTCAGTCCACTTCACACCATGGAAGGACACAGCCCTCTTTAAGAATTATAAAATAGGGGACTTGCAAGATGGCGGTGTGAGAGGTGAGACGGAGAGCTCCTCCCAAAATCACAAATTGTACAAAAATATAGTTAATTAATACAACTAACCTTAAAAAAGCAACAAGAAAGAAGGCTGAAACAGACTGCAAATAGACCTCCCGAACAGAGCAGACCTCATGAAACAGGGCAACATAAGAAAGCCTTAATCCAGCGGGACCCAAGCCCTTCCCCCATCCTAAATCACCAGCCAGAGGAAGAGAAACAGAGTGGGGGAGGGGGTGGAAGACAGGGACTGCTGAACACCTAGCCCTGGTGATCTGCTTTGTGAGCAGAATCCTATAGTGTGTGGTGCTCTGGAGGTTGGGGAGCTCAGACTGGAGAGTGCTTGAGAAATTGATATTCTGGCCATTTGTGGAGGAGGGGATCCACACGGCGTTCTGTATCAGAGGAAAGGAAGGCAGTCTGAGAGGCTTCCTAGCAGCCAGAGGGCTGCTGAGGGGGCGGGGTTTGCATGGAGCTTGTTGTGCAGGAGAAGGGAGAGCTGGATAAGGTAGCCTGGGCACTCTCTGCCCAGCTGGTTGGGAACTTTGGGTAGCTTCAGGTGCTCCATTCCCCTGTCTGCCTACTCAGCTCTGAGGCCCCCCACTGTGACACACAGCCTGCTAAGCCTTCCTACTGGCATGCAGACACCTGCTCCCAAACCGGCAGTCACTGCACAGGTGTCAGGACAGCCAGAGGGAGGCCCCACCTACAACAGCTAGAAACGCAAAGCACAGAGGTTTACACGTGTGTGCTTAGCCCACTGGCTCTGACACTGGAGACAGGCACCACAGATGGGATTCAGGAAACAGATCTTCCCTCCCCACAGGCACCAGCTCTGCTCCCCTACGACCCCCAACCTCACACTAGGGGCTGAGCAGCTCCAGAGATGGGAGTTTCTGCACACTAGTGGGCACCACACAGAAATATGAAACAACAAAAGAACATGGTTCAGACCAAAATCTCCCAAACTCCAGAAAGAGGGCCAAATGAAACCGAACTCACCAATCTTCCTGAAAGAGAGTTCAAAATAAAAATTATAAACATGCTTATGGAGGTACAGAAAAATATTCAAGAACTCAGGAACAAATTTAAGTTGGAGATTCAATTATTAAGAAATTCCGTATCTGAAATGTAACATACAATGGAGGGATTTAAAAGCAGATTAGATGTAGTAGAAGAGACAGTAAATGGAATAGAAATTAGAGAAGAGGAATACAAAGACGCTGAGGCACAGAGAGAAAAAAGAATCTCTAAGAATGAAAGAATATTGAGAGAACTGTGAGACCAATCCAAATGCAACAATATTCACATTATAGGGGTACCAGAAGAAGAAGAGAGAGAAAAAGGGATAGAAAGTGTCATTGAGGAGGTAATTGCTGAAAACTTCCCCAATCTTGGGAAGGCGATAGTCTCTCAAGCCAGGGAGGTGCACAGATCTCCCAACACAAGGAAACCAAGAAAAACAACATCAAGACATATAATAATTAAAATGGAAACCATCAAGGAAAAAGAGAGACTTTTAAAAGCAGCTAGAGAGAGAAAAAGTATCACATACAAAGGAAAACCCATCAGGCTATCATCAGACTTCTAAAAGAAATCTTACAGGCCAGAAGGGAGTGGCATGATATATTTAATGCAATTAAGCAGAAGGCCCTTGAACCAAGAATACTTTACTCAGCAAGCTTATCATTTAAATTTGAAGGAGGGATTAAACAAATTACAGATAAGCAAAAGCTGAGAGAATTTACCTCCCACAAACCACCTCTACAGTGCATTTTGGAGGGACTCCTATAGATGGAAGTATTCCTAAGGCTAAAAATATGTCACCCAAGGGAAGACAAAGAGTACAGAATATGATTCACAACATACAAAGAATGGAGGAGGAAGAAAAAGGAGGGAAAAAAAAAGAACCTTTAGGTTGTGCTTGTAACAGTATATGAAGTAAGTTAAATTAGACTGTTAGATAGTAAGGGAATTGCCATTGAACCTTTGGTAACCAAAGATCTAAAGCCTGCAGTGGCAATAAGTATATACTTACTGATAATCATCCTAAATGTAAATGGTCTGAATGCACCAATCAAAAGACACAGAGTTACGGAATGGATAAAAAAACGAGACCTATCTATATGATGCCTACAAGAGACTCACTTCAAACCCAAAGACATACACAGACTGAAACTGAAGGGTTGGAGAAGGATATTTCATGCAACTAATAGTGAGAAAAAAGCAGGAGTTGCACTACTTGTATCAGACAAAATAGACTTCAAAACAAAGAAAGTCACGAGACAAAGGACATCACATAAGGGTAAAAGGGTCAGTCCAACAAGAGGATATAACTATTATAAATATCTATGCACCCAACACAGGATCACCTACATATGTGAAACAAATACTAACAGAATTAAAGGGGGAAATAGAATGCAATGCATTCATTCTAGGAGACTTCAACACACCACTCACTCCAAAGGACAGATCAACCAGACAGAAAATAAATAAAGAGACAGAGGCACTGAACAACATATTAGAACAGGTGGACCTAATGGACATCTACAGAACACTTCATCCAAAAGCAACAGGATACACATTCTTCTCAAGTGCACATGGAACATTTTCAAGAACTGATTATATTTTAGGGCACAAAAGGAACCTCAGTAAATTAAAAAAGATGGAAATTGTACCAACCAGCTTCTCAGATCACAAAGGTATGAAACTAGAAATAAATTACACAAAGAAAATGAAAAAATCCACAAACACATGGAAGCTTAATAACATGCTCCAAAATAATCAATGGATGAATGACCAAATAAAAGCAGAAATCAAGCAATATATGGAGTGGAGAAAATGACAACAATAATTCAACACCACAAAATCTGTGGGATGCAGCGAAGGCTGTGCTAAGAGGGAAATATATTGCAATACAGGCCTACCTCAGGAAAGAAGAAAAATCCCAAATGAACAGTCTAAACTCACAATTAATGAAACTAGAAACGGAAGAACAAATGAGGCCCAAAGTCAGTACAAGAAGGGACATAAAGATTAAAGCAGAAATAAATAAAATTGAGAAGAATAAAACAAAGAAAGAATCAATGAAAGCAGGACCTGGTTCTTTGAGAAAATAAAGAAAATAGATAAACCCCTAGCCGTACTTATCAAGAAAAAAGAGGGTCTACACACATAAACAGAATCAGAAATGAGAAAGGAAAAATCACTATGGACACCACAGAAATACAAAGAATTATGAGAGAATACTATGAAAAATTATATGGTAACAAACTGGATAACCTAGAAGAAATGGACAACTTTCTAGAAAAATACAACCTTCCAAGGGCTGACCCAGGAAGAAACAGAAAATATTAATAGACCAATTACCAGCAACAAAATCGAACTGGTAATCAAAAAACTACCTGAGAACAAAACGCCTGGACCAGATGGTTTCACTGCTGAATTTTATCAGACATTTAGTGAAGACCTAATACCCATCCTCCTTAAACTTTTCCAAAAAGTAGAAGAGGAGGGAATACTCCCAAACTCATTGTACGAGGCCAACATAACTCTAATACCAAAACCAGGCAAAGACACCACAAAAAAAGAAAATTACAGACCAATATCCCTGATGAACATAGATGCAAAAATACCTAACAAAATATTAGCAAACCGAATTCAAAAATACATCAAAAAGATCATCCATCATGATCAAGTGGGATTCATCCTAGGGATGCAAGGATGGTACAACATTCGAAAATCCATCATCATCCACCACATCAACAAAAAGAAGGACAAAAACCACATGATCATCTCCATAGATGATGAAAAAGCATTTGACAAATTTCAACATCCATTCATGATAAAAAATCTCAACAAAATGCATATAGAGGGCAAGTAGCTCAACATAATAAAGGCCATATATGACAGACCCACAGCCAACATTATACTTAACAGTGAGAAGCTGAAAGCTTTTCCTTTAAGATCAGGAACAAGACAAGGTTGCCCACTCTCCCCACTTTTATTCAACATAGTTCTGGAGGTCCTCACCACAGCAAGCAGACAAAACAAAGAAATAAAAGGCATCCAGATTGGCAAGGAAGAACTCAAATTGTCACTATTTGCAGATGACATGATACTGTACCTAAAAAACTCTAAAAAATCCACTCCAAAAACTACTAGATCTAATATCTGAATTCAGCAATAATGCAGGATACAAAATTAATACACAGAAATCTGTTGCATTCGTATACACTCACGATGAACTGGCAGAGAGAGAAATCAGGAAAACAATTCCATCCACAATCACATCCAGAAGAATAAAATACCTAGGAATAAACTTAACCAAGGAAGTGAAAGACCTATACTCTGAAAACTACAAGACACTCCTTAAGAGAGATTAAAGAGGTCACTAATAAATAGAAATTCATCTCATGCTCTTGGTTAGGAAGAATTAATATTGTCAATATGGCCATCCTGCCTAAAGCAATCTACAGGTTCAATGAAATCCCTATCAAAATACCTACAGCATTCTTCAATGAACTAGAGCAAATAATTCTAAAATTCATATGGAACCACAAAAGACCTCGAATAGTCAATGAAATTCTGAGAAGGAAGAATAAAGTAGGGGGTATTATGCTCCCTGACTTCAAGCTCTACTACAAAGCCACAGTAATCAAGAAAATTTGGTATTGGCACAAGAACAGACCCATAGACCAGTGGAACAGAGTATCAAGACCAGATATAAACCCAAGCATATATGGTCAATTAATATACAATAAAGGAGCCATGGATATACAGTGAAGAAATGACAGCCTCTTCAACAGCTGGTGTTGGCAAAACTGGACAGCTACGTGTAAGAGAATGAAACTGGATTACTGTCTAACCCCATACACAAAAGTAAACTCAAAATAGATCGAAGACATGAATGTAAGTCATGAAACCATAAAACTCTTAGTAAAAAATATAGGCAAAAATCTCTTGGACATAAACAGCAACTTCTTCATGAACACATCTCCCCAGGCAAGGGAAACAAAAGCAAAAATGAACAAGTGGGACAATATCAAACTAAAAAGCTTCTGTACAGCAAAGGACACCATCAGTAGAACAAAAAGACATCCTACAGTATGGGAGAATATATTCATAAATGACATATCCAATAAGGGGTTGACATCCAAATTATATTAAGAGCTCACACACCTCAACAAACAAAGAGCAAATAAGTCAATTAAAAAATGGGTGGAGGAGCTGAACAATCACTTCTCCAAAGAAGAAATTCTGATGGCCAACAGGCCCATGAAAAGATGCTCCACATCACTAGTCATCAGAGAAATGCAAATTAAAACCACAATGAGATATCACCTCATACTAGTTAGGATGGCTGCCATCTAAAAGGCAAACAACAACAAATGTTGGTGAGGACTTGGAGAAAGGGGAACCCTCCTACACTGCTGGTGGGAATATAAATTAGTACAACCATTGTGCAAAGCAATATGGAGGTTCCTCATAAAACTCAAAATAAAAATACCATTTGACCCAGGAATTCCACTCCTAGGAATTTACCCTAAGAATGCAGCAGCGCAGTTTGAAAAAGACAGATGCACCCCTATGTTTATCGCCACACTATTTACAATAGCCAAGAAATGGAAGCAACCTAAGTGTCTATCAGTAGATGAATGGATAAAGAAGAAGTGGTACATATACACAATGGAATATTATTCAGCCATAAGAAGAAAACAAATCCTACCATTTACAACAACCTGGATGGAGCTAGAGGGTATTATGCTCAGTGAAATAAGCCAGGCAGAGAAAGACAAGTATCAAAGGATTTCACTCATCTGTGGAGTATAAGAATAAAGAAAATACTGGAGGTACAAAACAGCAGCAGACTCACAGAACCCAAAAATGGACTAACAGTTACCAGAGGAAAGGGACTGGGGAGGATGGGTGGGAAGGGAGGGATAAGGGGGAAAAAGGGCTATTACAATTAGCACACATAATGTAGCGGGGTTGGGGGTGCTGTGGGGGCATAGGGCGAAGGCAGTATAACACAGAGAAGACAAGTAGTGAATCTATAACATCCTACTATGCTGATGGGCAGTGACTGCAATGGGGTATGTGGTGGGGACTTCATAATAGGGGGAGTCTTGTAACCATAATGTTGCTCATGTAATTGTATATTAATAAATAAAAAAAGAAACAGAATTATAAAATATACACAAGGATGTTAAAACAGTTACTTTCTTGCCCTAAGTAATCTTCATTGTCTTAGATTCAAACTGATATAATCCCCAGATTTATTATTTTAACATATATAAGTTTATCCACTGACCTGGGTTTATCCTTAAGAAGTCATTATATTATCTTCCTTTTCTTTTTTAATGGAACACTTCATAAATTTTCATGTCATCCATGTGTAGTATGTGTGTTGCTGATGTGAGCAGTCATTTTCCTTACTGTCTTTCCCTCTTTTTTTTTGTTTCTGAAGGGGATTTTCTGATATAAATGTGTATATGTATATATATATATGAACTTCTCACATTTTTTCCTTAGAAAAAAAATTTCAGAGCAGTCCAGCATATAAAAAATATAAAGATGCTTTTATTGAGAGGTAAATGAGTCTAAACCACTATCTACTCTTCCATGGTCCCTGCAGTACCACTGACAAACCCCGGGCCTGAGGAAACACGTGTGAAAACCCTTTGGTTAGTGACATGAGTTATTAACTGGAATTCTGAGGAGTTGAAGTTTTAGCTTTAGTTCTAACATCAAATTTGTATGTGTCACTGATAGTGTTAATTGTTTCATCTGTAAAACAAAGGTTTAGAACAGTGGTTCTCAATTTTGGCTGTGTATTAGAATCACTTGGGGAGCTTTTAAAATTCCTGATGCTTAGGCCTCACTTTATAGCAATTAAATTAGAATCTCTGCGGTGTGACCCAGGGAACAACATTTTTAAAAGCTCCCTAGGTGATTCCAGAGTGCAACCAGGTTTCAAAACCTCCAGAGAATTTTTGAGCAATAACATTCCACAAATTCATGGATCTGGGCAGCTTATTTTGGTAGATGTATTCAATATGTACAGAGTCTATTCATTGATAGATAGTACTCAGTGAGGAGCTGGCATGATGGTGGGCATTAAGAATAGCACCTAGGAAAGAAATTTTTGATTATCTTAATAGCTCAGTGTGTTGGGCAAAATACTTAACTTTGTTATATCCCTGATGGGAGTGATTTTACTTCCTGACAGCCTCAACTGAGAAATCATGAGTCTCTCAACTGAGAAATCATATTTAAATACAGTGTTATTAGTTTTATACCAATAATGACATTTTTAATATGACCAGCCAAGAATTATACCTAAATATTTTATTCATAAAATAAATAGAAAAGGCAGCTTGAGTAGTGAAATGTAAAATATGGTTAATATCCCTCAGTTGGTGGTATAGGTTGAAGACAGATTCAAGCAACATGTTGATAACAATGGCAATCCCTATCTCCAAGATGCTGTGTTAAAAGAGTGTCCATCAAAAAGGCAAAGAAGAAAACACGGGATACTTCTATATACTTCTTGTCAACTATGAGAAACTATTGTGCTAGCACTTTCCAAATTAGGAAAAACAGTATTGGTAAGCAGTTGATCCTAAAAGATTTGCAAATTGGATGACAGTTTTCAGGTTGTAGTCACCAGTGTCACATGAATTTATTATTGTTGGACAAATTACAATAAATACCAAATAGTTTAAAAATGATAATGCAGTTAGAGCAAAATTATTGATGATGTTATGTGTGTTAGATGTGTAACTAAACAGAAATGCTTTTTCATTTTCTTATTACTAAGGCCATTTACATATTTTCTCTCATATTTGTGCAGCTAATAGGTATTTAAGATTTGTGTGCTCTGATCTCCTCTTTTAACAAGGTAGCTCTTTTCTGGAAGTTGGTAACCTTTAAGTGAAAGAAAAAGTGCAGTTATCACTTGTGGCAGGGTGGTGTATTGATCATTTTATACCTTGTCCTTAGGCTTTTTGTGGAATAGATTTACCCACAACAGAATAAAAAATAATTTTACACATTTTCTGGGCAGAGAAGTCAGCCAGTCCTTTGTGTTTTGTGTTCTAGTCTGCTTTACCCCAGAGGAAAGTTTACACCAGCTTTGTTATGTGGAAGTGCTCCAAAAGGTTGGCCAATAAGCACCAATACTGACTTGACAGAGTAGGAGAAAGTACACAGAAATAATTTTGACAACATGGAATTGAGCCAGCATAGCTAACCTCTGAACAAATTATGTTAACAAGGACAATGAGGGTTTTACCAATGGCCATGAGTGACCACTGGTTGAGAACTTCCTTCTTCTATTTTTCTTGGACTTTGTAAGTTCTGATGTTTTGGTACAATATAAAATTAATGAGTGAGAAGAGGTGGGTAGGGGCTGGGTTGAGAAAGGTATGCAGGGGAATGGAATGTAGTGGTGAAACAAAGATTATTGATGTTGGTCTTTTCACCAGAGTTGGCCAGTGGAGATTGGGAGCTAAATGTAATTTGACTTAGATGAATTAAAGGCATAACATTTCCTCTACTTTATGTTATAAGGCATGATTCTCTTATTAAGTATAGTTGATGTACAATGTTATATTGATTAGAAATGTAGATTCCATATATAAGTGAAATCATATGGAATTTGTCTTTAACTTATTTCACTTAGCCTTATACCCTCTAGGTCTATCTATGTTATTGCAAATAGCAAGAGGTTATTCTTTTTTATGGCTGAGTAATATTCCATTCTGTATGTATACCACATTGTTATCCATTCAATTATTGATGGACACTTAGGTTACTTCCTTATCTTGGCTGTTGTAAATAGTGCTGTGATAAATATAAGTGTGCATATAACTTTTTGATTTAGTGATTTTTTTTCTTCAGCAAAATTCCCAGAAATGAAATTACTGAGTTCTATGGATTTCTATTTTTAGTTTTTTAAGGAACCTCCATACTGTTTTCCATAGTGGCTGTACCAATTTATATACCCAACAACAGTATATGAGGGTTCCCTTTATTCCGCATCCTTGCTAACATTTGTTATTTCTTGCTTTTTTGTAATAACCATTCTGACTGGCATGAGGTGATATCGCATTGTGATTTTTATTTGCATTTCCCTGATGATTGGTGATATGGAGCATCTTTTCATGTGCCTGTTGACCATCTTTGTGCCTTCTTTGGAAAAAAGTCTCTTCAGGTCTTCTGCTCATTTTTAAATTGGATTATTAGTTTTCTTGGTTTTGAGTTTTACTAGTTATTTAAATATATTGAATATTAGGCCCTTATTGCATATATCATTTGCAAATATATTCTCCCATACAGTAGGTTGCCTTTTTGTTTTGTTGATGATTTCCTTTGCTGTGCAGAAGCTTTTTAGTTTGATGTCATCCAGTTGTTTATTTTAGCTTTTATTTCCCTTGCCTGGGGAGACATATCCAGAAAAAAATGACTAATGCCAATGTTCAAGAATTTACTGAATATGATTTCTTTAGGAGTTTTATACTTTCAGGTCTTATATTTAGGCCATTTATCCATTTTGATTTTATTTTTGTGTGTGGTATAAAACAGTGATCCAGTTTTGTTCTTTTGTCCAGTTTTCTCAAGACCATTTGTTAAATTCTTGTCACATATCATTGAAAATAATATGATTGGTACAAATGAAGCTCAATATTTGGTCTTTAGTAAGTTATCTCTTTTCAGAGAACAAATCTCTAAAGTACCTCCATGAAGTCTTAGTCTGTCTAGTTCCAAAGTGATCCCTTCCTACTCTGAATTTAAATTACATACTGTCTGTACCATTCATTTCATGACTTATTAATATACTGCTTTGTGACTTGTTTGGTTGTCTCTTATCATTTAACTCATATTTTATAAACATATATAGATTTTAAGCTTCTGCTATGATAGGAATTGCCTAAAAAAGGAAGTTGTGCAAGTGAATGTATGAATATTGCTCTTGACACAGTTGTCTAAGGGCAGGAACTCACAATACTGTTTGTTCATGTGTTTTCAGCAAACAGTACAGTACAGACATATAGGAAATGCTCAGTTCCTGTTTGTTGAAGGACTGCGTGAAGAGACGAACAGACTAACACAAAAGAGGGCACCAAGGCATATATCCACTTGGGGAGTTGATTCATTTGCATCTCATGAAAGATTGGTCTGTTACACTGAGATATGAATTTCTAATACAGCACAGTATGTGCTTTTTACTAATATATTGAGGCACCAGTCTGATTAATGTCAATAATAGAAGGAACTTTGATCAGATCTCACAAACTCTAAGATCTTATCTTAATTTTCCAACCAAGTCTCATATTTTATTTTTGCTTATGTTTCCTTTTTTCTGCAAAAGTGAAAATAGCAATCCCCCTACCCAAACCTCACACTCAGTTTTCTCTCAAGCTCTGTCATTTTTCTCTGAGAGTTTATATTCCAAGTTTCCTCAAGTCATCCTATTGTGCCACCTCACTTTATCTCAGGTGGATCTGAAAGATGGAAATTTAGAGATTCTTTTGGTGGAGAAGAATGTTAGAAACTTCTAGTACAGTATTTCTGTGGCAGTTTCAATTAATTATTTGAAAAATTTCCCATTGAGATCCAGGGTCTGTGTCCACTCCTCTTGTATCTGGATGGGCTTGTGACTGATGAAACAGGAAAATATGCATGAAGCAACACTTTGTGACTTCTGAGACCATATCATAAAAGGCCATGGTGTTCTGACTTGTTCATTGAGACAATGAGCTGCAATGTGAAAAGTCTGACTCTGCTGAGTCCCCAGGATGGGAGGCCATATGCAGATGTGTTCAACTAACCACCTGACCTGAGGCCAGCTTTCCAGCCCTCCTTTCCATGATAGCATGTGTGTGTGTGAAGAAGCCATCTTGGAGGTGTGTTCCCAACCTCAGTTATTTTATCTCTGTCTACCTGAGTAACCCCTAGTCAAGGCCCAAAACATTAAAGACCAGAAACAAGCTGTTTTTTGTTTGACTTCATGACCCACAATCTCTGTGAGCACAATAAAAATGCTTGTTTTATGCGACTAAGTTTTGGGATGACTTTTTAATTCAAGAATAGTAAGTGGAACATTTCAAGATCAGATTTTATATGCTGAAAGATGTATTTTATTTTAAAAGATTGTAATAAAACAGTTTTTGTATTTTTTCCAAGAATAGGAACTGGAACAATTTCAAGACCAGATTTTATATGCTGAAAAATATATTTTATTTTAAAAGATTATAATCAGTTTTTGTATTTTTTCTTTCAAAAGTAATATTCTAAATTTAACCTGGAAAACTTCAATTTGCTTTACTTTATTGTTTTCAAGTTTGAAATCACTAACTGATAAATCCAATGGGTTGTTTCACTGTATTTTCAGCATATTTTGAAAAATATTTCAGTGTTATTTTAAGCTGTTCCCTTTGTTGGGGGTGTGGATAAATATAAGTTCCCGTAGAGTTCTGCTTTGTTCTTCCACTGCATTGAGAGTAATCACTGTGGAGACCTAAGTTAGTCCAGACCTTCTTGAAAGTATTATTCCTGGCTTGGGTCACTTTTCCACTGGACTCACTTCTGGCATATGCTAATATATATGATAAAGTAAAAGGTTTCCATGGTTAAACAATCGGGAAACATTTTATAGTATATGTTCTTCTTAGAGAGTCATAATGAATATTAGCATACTGAATAATCTGAGAGGTTCTAAAATGAGGCAATCTTGTTCGACTTTGTTTAATTCAGTGTTTGTGAACTAGTTTGACTATTTCCAGATCATCTGACCATACAACACTCTTATAGAATATACCTTTAATATCCAGTGTTCTACATTACTAGTTTAGTAAATGCTAATTGATCCAGATGGAGTAGTTATTAGTAAACATTCAAAGAGCTTGCTTCATTGCTTTCTTTTATTTATTGACAGTTCTTCAAACTTGTGAAGTATAGAGAGCATAAATGATGGGCTTTGGAACTCCAAGGAATGAAGGCATGATCAATGCAAAGAGAAATTGCAGAAGGTAGGACCAGAAAGGAAGGCATTAACGCCAATTAAAAGCTACTGTAAATAATCTAGGTCTGTTATTAGGCCCTTTCTGCTCCATTCCTCTTACTTGGTCCCAGGGCTACTTTTTTTTTTCAGAAATTTCAGGAGAAGCACAAAAATGTTTGAAATAGTTTTCAGTTTAACATTATGATTATTTAAATTTGCTTTTAGTTGTATATTTAACTTTCCTGATATTTCAAATAAAAGCAGAGGGGGTGAGCATGAGTATGAAACAATTGAGAGCATTAGGTCTTGGTAGAACAGAAAACTGACAACTTTGGACAGTGAAGTAATACCTTGGTGTCCTGGTCTAGATGGGGAATGGTATTATCTGGTCAACCAAGTTTCCAGCTATTTCATTTTTGACAGTGAAACTGATATTAGGGCTTGGGTGTGAAGGTTGAACTGTAGAACTCTCTGGATTGATTTTTCAAGTGGTATATACATTTTTTAGAAAAGTAGCACTTTAACAACTACAAATCTTTATAGAGTTGCTAGACCATCAACTGACGTGCTGAAGGACCATCAACACACCTTGAAGGAGGCTTCATCAAATGCAAAGGTAAAGTTCTGTCAGATGATGTTAGCAGAGCAAAATAAACTCATGGGAAGAAGGAAATATTTCTTCTAAATACCCCAGTGTTATAAAAATAGAATTCTTCAGAAGTCCTTGAGAAGGTATTTCAAATCTGAAGTCTGGGTGAAAATGTAAGAGATTGAAAAAAATAATAAGGTAAATGAAAGCACTTCTCAAAAGATTTGAATATGGAGTGAAAAATGTCAAAGTGAAACTTCATGTAATATTGGGGAAAAAAAGCCAAAACTATAGGGTTACCTTAGGCTAAATCAACTGGATTCCAGGGAGTGAAAGCAAAAATAATATTTCACAGGCTTGGGAAAATAAAAGATATATTGTTAATACTAACTTAAATTAGGCTATTATAGTGTTTCCAAAATTCATTTGTCTATAGAATTTTCTGTTTTTAAAGAGGTAACCCCTTTGGGGATTTGGGTTCTCCAGAGGCAAACTGTGGGAAACACTGATTTAGCCCTTCTGTTTAACAAAGATATTATAGACCTTATGGCACTGACCAGCACATGGTCTGTAGGCACCACGGTTCCCGCTTTCTGTACACATGGCTCTATTTATCATATTAATTTAAGTGGAGTTTGTGCCTTTTCCTGGCTTAAATCACTGACTTAATTTTCCTACCCTGTGAGGCTGGGATTGTTACCTGGATTGTAGAGGAGAAAAATGGGATGAAGAAGGATGAGCAGATTCTCTCAAGATCAAATGCAGTATATATAACAATGTTAGAATTTGAAATTTATACTTCTTTTCCCCACTCTGCTAAGCATTGCCTTCTAGATTAAAATAACACAAAACAAAACCCTGTTTTTGGTTAATAAGTGAGTTCTGGCTTGGATTGAGCTCCTCTTCTCTGAATGGGGCTCTGGTTTGATGTGAATTTTGAGAAAAAGTTCTGAAGTTTTTGATGAAAGTTTCTATATATCTAAAATATGGTCTATTTTGGATATTGGGGCTCATGCCGGGAAATAATGATAGAGAAACACAGGAAAACTTGTTTCCAGTTTTGAGTAAAATAAAGAAGACTTTTTAAAAAGTAAGAGTAGACTTTCCAAACTGAATAATCAGGAAAAATCAAATCCTAAAAATGAATTTGTTTTGAAGAAGTTTAGAGATATTTGGTTTCAGATGTAGAATTATTCAAAAGATGGTTGGAATGTGGATGTGGACCTTGGAAGGCAGCTATGCTCACCACTATACCACCAACGCTGGATGTGGACCTTGGGAGGAAGGATTGTATTGATTGAATTGATTGACTGTAGATAGACTGGTCATCTTCATAAAGGAGATACATGAAGATGAGGGAGCAGCTATATTGGATCAATGGTTCTCAAGTTAGATCTTTTTCTATTGCTCTCTCTTTCTCTCTCTCTCATACATCTCTATGCTCTTCTATACTTTTACTGCTTTCTTTTTCTCCTGTATAAAGTCATCTTTGTGAATCATATATCCAATTATGAGACAATAATGGGATTATCTAGTTCTGTGGTCCATTTGTAGAGAGCCTACAATTCGCTGGTAGGGACCTTCTTTGCACATAGCCTGATTTTACTGTGATTGTGGTAGTGGAGGGCTGTTGATTTATTTGTTTGCTTATGCTTATTTTTCCAAGATCAAACATTTTATCTTACTCACATGCTTTCTCCCATTTACTATTTTGGATTTCCCTGAATTGTTCTGGGAATTGTATGTGGACAAGGCCTATTAAGCTATTGAAAGTAGATTGGCCTATCTGAAAATTATATATGTAGTGTACATATATACTATGTATAAAAAACATTTCCATAACATATATACATAAGACATTTCCATAACAAATATACACTATATATCACTAACTATGGAAATTATATGTTGGGATTTAATGACAAATGTCTCAATATAAAGTTTTAAGGATGGCACCTAGGCGAAGAAGAGAAAATTGAATTTTCTAAAAACCAGTTCTTTGTGAGGAAAGAATGCAAAACCATCTAGGAGCATCTCCTGAATTTGGTTATTTGCTTTTTTGGTTCCTATTCTAGTAGAGTTTATCTCCCTGGAAAACTCAGGCACTGTATTATCTATTTTATGTTTAGGAGGAGATCTTCTGCTGTCCTGTGCAATCCCTGATAATTATGTAGATCTTTGGTGAGTGAAAGAAATGTCTTGTGTGAGATGTCACGTTTTCCTGGGAATGGGTGAACATCAACTTAGATGAATGTGAACATGCTTGGAAACAAAAAAATATGAGCCTTCCCTCCATAGTGGTAAACTTTGAAACCTTGACAAGAAAAATACCAGCTGCTCAAAAAATCGATTACCAGGTGAATTCTCTTCCTAGCACTTGTCATTTTTTTTCTTATTTGCATTCTTGCTTATAGTTATTCCCATCCTCTCTGCATATACACAGGAAGTTAAGATACATGTTTACTGTTGCATTCTCAGTGTCTAAAATAGTGCTCGGCATGTAGTAGATTTTCAATACATGCTGAATGACTGTCTCTGGATTAGTGAATAAATATGTAATTTAATACTTTCTTTTAAATAGGTAACTTAAATACTTTCTTTTAAGGGAAGAAATTGAATCAGTTGAGGTTAAGTGATTTACCAAAGGTCTTACAAGTTCAGAGCAAGACTTTCTCCAGATTCTCAAATAAAATCAGGAAATAGAATCCTTTCTCCAGATTTTCAAACCAGTATAGTATGCTATGTCTTCTATTTTATTTATTATAACTATGTAAGCTTACACAAAAAAAGCATTTGGAATTTGAGACTGATTATATGCCAAGCATTAGATAAGTCATGTCTGATGATGAATCCTTTTTAATAACCATTGGCACTGCAATTTTTTGTAATGTGTCAGTGCAATTTTTGAATTGTCTAAGATTTTTCCTCACACTTGCGTGCAGTGAATAAACCTTATAAATATGAAACTTGTATTAATCTTGCATTACATAGAACTCTAGCAACATTCTTCCACTAGATGATATAATGCAGAATTATAATACTGATTTAATAGATAGATTTATGTTATTATTCATGGATTCCTTTTGGTTCTAAATATATTAATTTTATTTGTGTATTAATATTTTGCTTAGATAGTTATATTTTTATTTTAAATGGATTAATTTTATATTTTCCTCTACATTCTACCAAAATATAGTCAGTTTTGTTAGGCTAAATGAACTATTTACATTTTTCCACCCTTTTTTCCTGCCTTCTTTCTTTGATGACTCAACAATTCTCTACTTTTTGGAGTGCTATCAATGCCCTAGTCCTGATCTGTGTGATGGTTATATAGGAGTTAGTGATTACACTAGTAATTATATACTGTACAATAACTGTGTTCTATGCACTGTTCCACTTACAGGTTTCATAAAAAACTAAACAATTAAAAACAAAGTCATATATTTCACAAGCTTTCAGCCTTCAGTGAATTTCAATTTGTTAATGGGAACATTTATATGCATCATTATTTCTGATACTCAGAAATCTATGAACGTTTCAGGGTGTGGAACTTTCTGTTTCTTTTCCACTTAATTTATGAATGAGCTTCCAATAGACAGTGTTCATAAATGATTTATTCCCCTTACAACTATATTCTGATTAGACACATACTGAATTACATAAAGACTGTAAAGGGTAAGAATTGCCTGTTTATTTTATTTTTTATTTTTCTGGCATAAATACCAAGTAAATTTTTATAAAATTTCTAATGTGCAAGGTAACTTAAATACTTTCAAGTGCTTTTATTCCAATATCTGTAGTTTACACAGAGACATATAATCAAGAACTTCATGTAGCCTTCAGTGGATGAAGCACATCTTTGACAAATTTGTTCTTTTAACCCTTTGAACAAATATATTTATCACATATTTGCCAACAGAATGTAACTTTGTTTAGGTCATTCTGTCAACAGAGAAGAAAAAGCATGTCTTTTTGTTTACAACTGCAACTGTATTGCCTTCTAGTTATTCATGGGTTCCAAATCCAAATATGAAGAATTTGTCTTCTGCAGAGAAAAAAAAAACTAATATTTTAAATGAAGAAATTTAAAGACCTACTATGATATTGTATCATATTTCATTTGTAACTTCTTGTGCAAGGACAATAGACCAGATTAATTTATATCATATTATTTCCCATATGACAGGATATTTTCACATAAATTTAGTCCTATCCATAAATAAAATACTAATTTCTGATCATTGGAACTTAGTACTATAGAAAGATTTCACCAAGAGTTTAAAAAAATTAATTTTCCTTGGAAAATAAGTAAGGATCACAAAAAAGTTAAAGTTTGGTTCAGAATGTAATCTGTTGATCATATATATATAACAGTAGATGTATTCTTTATTGTAGAATAATTAAACTTTAGTTAAATAAAAATAATCAAAAGGCAAGATAAAGCTTCTAATGAGCTAATCTTGAAGTAAATCAGCAACTTGGGAGTGAATTCCCGCTTCTGGAAGAGTGCAACCTGAAGGGACCTATTCACTCTGTTCCTGATGACAGAAGCAAGGGCATAAAACTTATAGAAAGAATGAATTCTGATTGTACTGTGGAGACTGTGTTTGCGCACATTGCTTTGGAACTCACAACAACCCTGTCTTCCTCTTTAACAAACAAGAATTGAAATTGGGAGCTACCAAGCAGTGGTCCAAACCTTCTTTATAGTCCACCAGACTTTCATTACCCTCTTACTTGGGTTCTGCCTATGGATTAGCACAGATATTTAGCTTTAGGGAAAAGACAAAGAAGACTTTTAATAATAATTGTTGAGAAATTTATTCTTTAAATTGGCTGATATTTAACCGATCTCTCAAAATCCGCAAAGCTCCCTGCCAGGAGGTTAGAAATACAAAGAAATGTAAAGATCACATGTGCTGAGGACAGTACTCAGCACATTCTTATTTGTTGATGGGATTAATGGTGAGTTACGTGAAGTAAGGAAGGGTAGAGAATTGGAAAAAAAATTGTAAATGACTGTTAGAAGTTGAAGGCAAGTGGGTGCTGTAAAAGTAAACCAACCCTACTTTTGTGGAAGTTTAAGAAGAGAGAGAATTAACATACAGTTGGAAGGAGCACAAGAGAATTTATGGAGTAGAAGATCAAATTTAAGATGAATTTTGAAGGGTCACAGGGCAAAATTTCATGTCATATGGACATATTTCATGGAGGAGTTGGCAGTTGCAGCAAGTGGAATAAAAGTTTAAAATAATATGGGATTTCATTTTTGTTGTTCTTTTTTCAAATTTCAATTAGAATAGTGAATCATCCTTAATTTGGATACCCTTTATTTGGAAACTGGGGTAATTTAAGTAAAATCACCCTTCCCTAGCAAGGATAAGATTTTCTTATCAATCTTATCTTCATTACTAATGCAACATATGTTGTAAGACTCTGACACATTATGTGAAACAGTCCCTGGCTTTTAGTAGGTGCTCAGTGGTTATTAGTCAGCTGATTTCTGTATCAGGGTAGGCACAGAAAGCTCTGAACTAATAGCTCCTACTCTTTGATTCCTATCTTCATCACCTTTACTGTTTTTGTCCTAAGGCTCAGTTCTTTTCTTCCATTCTGTGACTGAACTGACTGTTGTGATCATCCAGTCTCACGGCTTTGAATACCATCTATATACAAACTATTCATGAATGTTCAGCTCTAGCCTGGAATTCTCCCATGAACTTCAGAGTTATATATATACACTTATGTTGCATCTCCTATTAGATAATCAGTAGTTATTTCCAACATAACATCCAAAACTGAATTCCTCAGCCAGCACCTAGCAAATGCCCCAATCCACCTAATGCCACCAGGATCCTCCGGTTGCTCAGATCAAAGACCTTGTAGTTGTCATTGATTCCTCCCTTTCTTTACATCCCATGTCCAATTCCTAACAAATCTGTTGCCCTTATATTCAAAACACATTCAGAATCTGTCATCTCTCTTGAACTTCCATTACTACCACTCTGGCTCAGTCTACTATCATCTCTTCCCTGAGTTGCTGTTATATCTTCTTTCCCAGTCTCCCTGTTTGCTGACTTCATTCAGCTTGCACAGGAACAATCCTTTCTCTGCAGATGAGCAAGAGTGATCCTATTAAAATGTACATCAGATCATGTCACTCCTCAGCTTAAAACCCTCCAATAGCTCCCATACCATTGCAAGGCTCCACATGATCTGTCCTCATCCTCCTCTCACGTCATCTCCTTGTTTACTCAGGCCAGGACACACCTGCTTCCTTGGCAGGCCTTGAGAACACTAAGTGCCTAAATTCTTCCTCAGGACCTTTGTACTTGCTGTTATCTCACCATGAAAAATTCTTCCTTCTCTTTCTCAGAGCTCATGCTCAAATGTTTTTCTCAGAAAAATTCTTTCTGACCACACTATTTAAAAATTGAGACTGTACGTATTTCCCATCTCCTTTAGTTTTTCTCCATAGTACTCATCACCTTTGATCACATACATTACTTACTTACCATGCCTATTGTCCGCCCTTTGTAATAGAAGCCCATGAGGACATGGATTTTGTTTGTCTGCTGCTTTATTCAGATTGCCTATAAGTGTACCTGCTACCTAGTAAGTACATAATAAATATTTCTTGAAAAATGAATTGTATACATTAACCACATTAATGTGAAGTTTTATAGGCTTATCTTGTCATATTTTATATATTCATATTATATTTTCATCTTAACAGTTCTGTATTTACAAATTGGGTGGTTTGGCCTATGGATTATTCGGATCACTGTGGGATTCTGGTGGTGGTGGGCAACAACTGGCTTACACAGATTCTCCAGAGCTGATCACACACAACTCTTTGCAACACTACGTTGTGGGACATCATGTTGGGAGATGTAGTAGGAATATTGATCTCTCATACATTGGCAAATACTATGGATCATGGCTTCTTTCCCTCCGGGACTGGGCTGTTAAATATCTTAGCACACCCCTGGTTGTTGACTAATGTGGGAAGGGTGAGGAGGGTGATTTGATACTGAAGAAACCTAACCCATGTAGTTACAGACTGCAGCCAGGTACTTTGCATGTAATGTTCTAGGATTTCAGATAATCCCTCATGGTTGAGGAAATGACTGCTATGTAAGGGGGCAATCAGTAGAATCTGCATTGTGAAAGTTCAGGTAGTTACGAAATGGGAAGGGTGACAGAAGGACTGGTGGTTATCAGAGGCCGTCAATGCATTCATGACTGTTTCGGTTGGTGGAGGAATGGATAAAGATATAAGATGCACGTCCTTGCAAATGGAGGAGTGGTAATTGCTAGAGAGTGACAGAATCCCAGCCACAGTGGGTTGGCAATGAGGAAATGGTTCCATTCCTAATGAGGAACTGGAAATCTAGACAGCGACGTTGTGCAGAATATTTGTCAGGGATGAAATACCATCTGTAGCATTGTGTCTTGGGAAGACTAAGAATTAAACACCCATTAATTTTGTTTATCACCCTTCAATTTTTATTCACCCTTAGAGCAATGTTTCTGAAGCTGGGGAATGCATCGGCATCACCAGGAGGACTTGTAAAATATAGATTGCTGTGTTCATATAGTTTTTGATTTCGTATGTCTGGGGAAAGTCCTGAAAATGTGCACACCTAACAAGATTTCAAGAGACACTAATACTGAAAGTCTGAGAGTGTCACTTTGAGAGCCACTAATTTAAAGGAAAACCAGGGGCAGGCTGGGAAGCTGTAGACTGAAGTAATGGTGGTGGTGCCTAGTCTCCCTAATATGGTTCAGAGTAAGTCAACCATAGTCCCAAACTTATTCACCTCAAAGTCCTGTAGTTAGACAAATTCTTACACTTTGGAAGGCAGTTTAGCTTCCTTGATGGTCTTATTCCTCCTTCACAGTGGCTCATTTCTACCAATGAAATACAGTACTCTTCTTGAGAAGAGCTCTGATTAATTCATTTTATCATTACATTTCTTGTAATAACTATGATTCTTGCCATATTCTATTGTCCCTGCCTGGCAGATCCCTCAGTCTAGTTCTGAGTCACATGCTCATGAGACAATACAACTTCAGTGATGATTAAGACAACAGTTCCCATCTCCAGCCCACTGGATATCAAATATGGGAAACAAGATTAATTCTAGGCTTTGCTAGTGAGGGAGTTGAGCTGATGACACATCTATCTCTTCAAAGATTGTGTGTGTGTGTGTATGAATGAGTGAGAGAGAGAGAGAGAGAGAAAGCTGGAATGAGAAATGAGATGGAGTACGCAATTGAGTCCACAGGAAGAAGAAAGTATCATAAACCGTACTTGGAAAGAATTAGGAAAATAAGGGCTACTGTAAACATTATATTTGTCCCTTAGTATAAGGTCAAAGTCACTTAATCATTAATAACAATGTATTAACATTTTCTATGCATATAGTATACTGATATAACTTACTTGCTATTTATACCTACTTAAAAACTCTATTCACTGAAAGAAATCTCTAAAGGACCTTTACAAGTCTCACTCAGTGAATGAAAGATGCATTGCTTGAACTTATAAGCTAATGTTTGGATAAGATGGTATTTTGAGGTAGAAAATTATGTTTCTTTTAAAAGTACTCTAGATGTTGAATTTCCATTAATTTAGATAGATTTTTCCAATTAGTGCAAATTGTAGAAGTTTTTCCTCTTCCTTTGGTCTTCCAAGGTCTATTAGGTGAGATAATAATTAGAAGTTTAGTGGAAAACTGTGCACATAAGAAGTATAAAGGTTAGGAAGATGTTTGCATCACAGCCTGGAGCACACCTACTTTAATTTGTTCACTCCTGGCTTTCCAGTTTATTATTATGTAAGTAGATTTGCATTCCACTGGTAGCTCTTTACCCCAACCACACATTAGAAGCACCCTTTGAGAATAGTAATTTCTCAGTTCTTCCCCTCTATCTTCTAGTTTAATTGGCCAAGGATGGGACTGGGAATTGGAAATTTTTAAAAAGCTCCCTAGCTGATTTTAGTGTGCGACCTGGTTGAGGACCACTGTACTAGAGAAAAGGAAAAATCATGGTAGCCTAGAATAACTGAACAAACACCTTATGACAAATTTTCAAGACCAGGAGCCAAATCTGATGATCCCATAGTAATTTACAATTCATTTCCGTTCTTTAATATAACAGTCATATTTAAACCTATCATGATCCTGTGACATGAGTAAGGGAGATAATGTTATACTCCTTTTGCAGAAGAAAATGCTGAGACTTTATATCAGTTTTGTAAATTTTGTTAGGTACTTAATTTTCAGAAGATTTATGTTGGGTTATATGTGCTAAATACAGGACTGGAAATTTTCAGTTTTATAGCATGAAGGTGGTACCTTCGTGTTTTTAATTAAATGCCTTCCTTTTCATACACAAATATGACCCTCAATGGATACAACCTTAGCTTATGTTTTTCCCTTCCTTTGAAGCCATTATTAGCTGTAAAGAATTTCAGGCACAGTTTGCTTTTATTATCCTTGTTTATTTTCACTTATTCATCACATTCAGGATGTTTACAGTACAGTCCTAACTTTGGGGCCATTATTAAGCTCAGAAGTGACACTAACCTTTCCAGAGAGAATTGTCGACACAGGAAAGCTGACAGGCTGATCCTCTAATATGAAATCACGGGTTTGAAAGGTGAGGAAATTGACCTTGAAATCTTCCTTTGCCACCTACTGGACTCTGAGCAGTGGAAGTCATTCTGACTGAAGGGCAAGCTGGGCCCTTGCTCTTTGCCTTTCACTATGCTTTTTGTGGCAGGCCAAATCTCCACTAGGAGACTGTTGAAAAATGCCATAAGCACAGCTGCAGAAAAGATTTCTGTGTGTTAGCACATAAGCTTAGTAGTTTCCAGGCTAACCTGAATGCCATGGTGAGTGCTTTTAGAGGGCAGCTCACATGTTCAGAACAAACGTGTGTCAGAGTCAGGATTTGAACTCAAAGTTACTGATGCTCAGACTTGTACTCAGACCAGAACATCCTGCTGCTACTCAGATGTTTGCTCTTATAGAGCTGGGCTGAGCAGCAAAGAAAAAGAGAGCATAGCCTATGAAATAACATGGTTGGTTCACCAGCTGTAAGTATGTGGATCAGGAGCTTGGTGCTTCTGCCAAACAGAGATGAATAAAAGGAGAATCATTAGTGGCTATTTTACATTGATGAGGAAATGGAATGTGGAAAGAATGCAGGGGAATACTTATTTAAGCAGGTTTTCTCCGGACAGTCAAGTAACAGGACAAGAGAGATTTTTTTCAGAAGCCATAGTTGGGAACTTCAGATTCTGGAATGGGAATTCTATATACAGAGAAATTGAAATCATTTCTCAAAAGATAATTTTTGTGGGTTATCCTGTGGAAACACTTTTATTCCATTCATTCTTTCAAGTATGGATGGGTATGTCCAGAAAGGGCAGAGGCTTTGTTTATATCTGGATCTGATTAATTTCTCTATCCACGGCAAGTTTAACTGGAGATATCTTTAGTTAAAAGTGGGCCCCAATTCTGGGGCTCTCTTGTCTGCTCCTGACCTGAGCCAGGAGCTCTGTCCTCTCACTTTATCTCTAAATAAATGCCTCTGCCTTGCTCTCCTAAAAAAAAAGTGGGTTCCAATTCAACCAACCCAAGTATAATGTGTGCTCCCCTCTTCTATGCATAATTCTTTCCCATTATATCAATGTTGAGAACCATTTAGACATTTGTTGTTAATCCTACTCTTGTAAAACATGAAGTTAACAAAAAAACTTTATCAGAGCATTTGAATAAAACAACTACTTTTTTATTTTTTCAAAGCCTTCTATAATTCATCCTACAAGTCAGCAGTTCCAGGTCTTTATGTACTTGGGGGTACTTTTCAATTAGGATGGCAATACTACTTTTACAAATAATGTCTCTAATCCTAGCAGTCCTACCTGTGAAGTTGCAAATAAACTCTCTTTGGCAAGATGCAGGATAATCTTACATACATGGTTTTTCTCTGTGTACCATTGTATTCTGATGCAACTAGGGAAGGTAAATAGATGGTTCTGATTTGTAATTCTTTCTGACTTTGAAGATTTCTTGTTTGGAAGAAGTCATGGAAAGAATGCAGGTAACAAAATTACCAGGTCATCACAAGACAGGTCTTTTGTGTGCTTATAATCTCAGTTACAGTACTCATTCACTCCCTCGCTACTTACGGAGTACTACCATATTCCAGGCATAGTTAGCAATAACATCCCTGACTTCCTGGAGCCAAATTTGGCATGTGTGTGTATGTGTGTATGCACATGTGTGTTTTGTAAAGTTAACAAATTTAGACCATAGTTTTTCTTAGTGATAAGAATAGTGGAACTATATAAAGCAGGTTAAGAGGATAAGGACAAGGGCAATTGCATGAGCCTTAAATTTGGATTTTGAAGAAAAGCTTGCATGAGAAGATATTTGACAAGTGACCAGATGAGGGGTGAGACATGTGGCTCTTGGGAAACAGAACTCCAGGAAAAGGGGGCATCAAGTCAGGCATGCTGACGAAAAGCAAGATTATGTGGCAGATGGAGTGAACGGGGTGTATGAGGAGATGTGTATAGACAGATGGGCTGGTCGCTAATGTCGGGTGTGGTAGCTGCTCAGTAAATGGAGATCATGCTACTTTCATGCTTTAAGACTTTAAATTGTTTATTGCTCTTAGGATGACAATGCAAAAGCTTGAGCGAAAGCTTAATCCTCCAGCCCCATCAAGCATGCCATTCTCTCCCACGTTCTCTGTTTTAACACACACCTGCTCCATCTTTTGGTCCTCCTCTCTCACTATTCTTCTCACAGGGCCTTTGTACTTTTGCTAGTCCACTGCCTGGAGGCCTCTCCACCTACACCCTCAAACCTTTACCTCTTTACTTCCCAGCTTCGTTATCAATTCCTTAGAGTAGACTTCCCTGGCCTTCTGTTGTGTGTACTCCGTTATGTGTACTAAGAGTTTCATGCACCCCTTCTTCATGGCACTTACCAGCATTTCAATTTTATATTTCTTTGTGTGGTTGTTTGATTAATGTCTTTTTCTGCTACCAAATTATAAGCTTTCTGAGACCAGGAACCATGTCTGTTTTTTTTCCAGCACATTATCTCTAACACCAAGTGTGGTATCTGTCATGCAGTAGTTGCTCAGTAGTACTGAATAGCTGATTTAAAAAAATTCTACCACTTTCTTTTTTCTTTCACCATTTATTACTCTTCTTTCTTAAAGGCCCTTTTCCTCCCCTTTGTCTTTGTTCTTCATTTCTTCTTTCTCTCATCTTAATTTGGGAAGACTCTTTTTCTTCTGAGCTCAAGATTCGGAGTTCATTCTTCTAAGTTCATTTCCTAATGACTATAGGACAAAGGTCGAAAAGAGAAGATGACATTTAAAAGTATGCTACCATTCCACCTGACATCAGAGATGCCCCTTCATAAGGGAACATGACTATTGTATCTTCCTTAAATGAAGACATACATTGAACGCTGTAGCAATGGGTTATTTTTCCATTTCATTTCTTTAATTTCGCTTGTGGCTTTGCTGAGTCCATCTGTCCTTTATATTTATAGTTTATCACTGTCTTCTGGCATAGTGTGACACTATCTGTATTGCTGACAGATTTGTCTCAGTCTTGGTCTTGGGTCTTGGAGCTGTTTTGCTTCCTGAATTTTGCTTATCCAAACATTTCATTTGTCTCACTATCTGTCGTTGTCACCAAGTTTGTCTTTATCCTCAGTCATTATTTCCTATGCTCTGTCTTAATCCCATTATAGGGCTTGTTCTTGTTGTTTTTATTTGTCATGGTTTCTATTTCAGTAACAGATTTGGTTGTCAGAACATCTTCTTTACTCCCATTACTGGTGTCACTTGTGCCTTTGGTGTTAGAGTTTGTCTCGTGTGCTATTCAGTGCTTTCCACGTGCATGTTCTTAGTCCACTTCATTGTCTTAATTGTATCAGATTTTTCTTCTCCCAGGACACGCGACTGTGGTTCATTTATTTCTTGCCAATTCTGAATATTGTTGAGTGGCTTTGTCTCTAAAGCAAGCATTTTCAAAAGGCCCGATCAATGGAACAACAGAAGAGAATGCAAATTTATATGAGTGTTTGCTCTGAGTATGTATGCATTCAGTTAGAAAGCTGACCTATAGTTTGATCATGTGAGGTTAGCATGTTTATTTTTGGGGGCTTTATTTTCACTTTATGTTCTTCACATCTGTTTTCATATTATAGTCTACATGATCAGAGGTTTTTTTAAACAGTTTGAAGTTAGTATATTTCTATTATAAACAAAATTTTGAATGAAAATGCACTTCAGCTTTCCTACTCTTGGGTGCTGGATTAACAAAGCAAAGCAAAACAAATTTATTCCAAACTGATTGCTTGGAAAAAAGCTTACTGAACAGTGTTAAATCAAAAAAAAAATCTATATACATATACATATACATATATATATATATATGTGTGTGTGTGTGTGTGTGTGTGTGTATATATGTATTACATATATATAATGAGAAATGTGGAGAACTGCAGATAATAAAAATAAATAGAATTTGTTTTAAGGTAGCATATAAATAGTATTAGCTTCTCAAAAGTGATCATCTAGCATTTACAATTGATTCTCAAATGATTTAAAGCAACTCAGTGTACGTGGGGAAACTTCATCTTACCTAAATGATAGAAAGAAAACTCATTGCTTGGGAGTTGTGGGTACTCTTTCAGTGGAATTAGCTGAAGCTTTTCTAAGATTTAGATTTAATCCATAATTTGTGAAAGAGAAGAGAATGTATAAAATGGTATAACCCTAGAAATCCTGTAAGTATATAAAATATTTTATGTCCAATTAAGTGATTTGGAACCAGACCATGCTAAAATACATATTCTTCCCCTATCCCATGATTTTACAATTGCATTTCAGTTGGTATTTGAATTGTTTTGTTGGCTTGAGAGAATATTAGAATATTAGTCACTTGGAAGAGAAATTCAGTTTTCTTGTGGTATCTCAGGAATCAGGGAATTCAAGAGGGAGTGTATATTTGATGGTCATGAAACATGATATACTCCCCACTTGTTAGTATCTGCCTCTTATTTATAAGTTTTACAAGATTTAAACTGGCAGGGAAGCTCTTTTACCATTAAATCATAGGAAAATGGGTTTTTGTAGAGGAGAGGGAGATGTTCTTGGGAGTTAAACTAGAGCAGTAGAGTGGAGAAAACAGTTTTTCTATGACCATAAGATACCTAGCATTTATGAATTTGCTAGACCTGCATAATGCTCTTCAAGTGAAAATGAGAGAAGCCTCCACATTTATCATGTGAAGGAATAAAACACCTAATAGCAATTTATGCAGGAGAATGTTTCATGCATATATTTAAATACCCATGCAGAAATCTGCTTGTTTGTACTTTATGGCACCATTCCCACTTTGCACCTCTGTGGTATTTAGTGTACAGATTTTTCATAAGTCTTTTCATTGCACCCTGATGGCATATCTTCTACCACCCTGGTGATGAGCTCTTTGGGTGTGGAGATTACTTATCCATTATTTATTATCAAGACAGTGTTTTGTGGATAATTGGTTTTCAGTGTATGATTGCTAATGAATGGTCACCATTTTATAATCAATGTCAGATAGTTAAGTATTATAGATATATACTGTAAATCATTTACATGTTTGAAGATTTTATAACCTTTCGATATGGCTCTGAAAACTATGTTGAAATATTTGAGGGCAGCATTCTAATCTTTATGTGTGTGTATAAAAACTTAGAAGAGTAGTTGAAAACAAAAACAGGTCAAACATATAGTCACACTGTGCAGGATACCATCCTGTAAGTATGATATCTAATTTACTCCTTGTAACAATCCAGTGAAGTAGGGATTTGTAGTAGATATTTCTCAGGTGAGCTGTTGGCTCAAAATAATCTCCCCTTTTTTGGGAAAAATATATGAGCCCTCAATTATCACATTTCTACACTTAACTCTATACTTCTGACTACAGTTTGCTGATCCAGGATTTGAATATGATCCAAGCAGGCATAGCCAGATTTTCTATTTTCTAAGAACTAGAAATGCAGGACAGAGACTGGGACTTGGAGCTGAGTCACGCTCATGGCAATCAGCAGAGAAGGTTTCTTTAATTTATTCACTCAACAAATATATATTGAATGCCTTACATGTTCCAGGCACCAAACAGTCGGAGGATTAAATGATAGCAAAATAAGACATAATCTCTGTTCTTAAAGCATTTATAAATTATTAAGAAAGAAAAAGATTCTGATCAAACACTCACAAAATTAATTAAAACTGTGAGCTGATATAAATGAAGAAATGGGATATAGTTCCATGATAGCAAATAACAATAGGACCTATGGTGGAAAAGATTGGGAAGGGCTTCTACAAAGAAGTAAAATTTGCTTTTCATTTGACCATTTATAGTTTTAAAAGGATGTGAAATAGGTGAAAAGGGTGGATGTGGTTGGGAGAGAGACTTTTCAGAGAGACAAGCAGCATGTAAGAGGCCCCAGGATACAAGAGTGGAGCACAGTACAGTGCGCTAGTACACCCGGACACTGAGAGCTGGGAAACAGTGGGAATGAGTGGGGAGGGCCTTGATTGCTGTGTTAAAGATTCCTGCCTTTATTATAAGAACAGTAGCATTTAAATGAAGGGTTTTCATCAGACATCTAATCTGATTAGGTTTATGATCAGATGTAGTGTAGGAAGAGCTAATGCTGGTTTGTTATTGTAAGAGTGATAGAGTGGGAAGAAAAATAGATGAGTTTGAGAAATACTTAGACAATAAAGACAACAGAATTTAGTGATAAAGTCTCTCTAGTGGTCAAGAGAGGTGTCAAATATAATTTCCAGATATTTAGCTTGCAGAATTAGAGGTAAAAAAACTCACTGAGTTAGGGAAGCTTAAATGATATTTAAAATTTTGAACAGTGTCTAGGTATTGAACAATGTATAATTTTTGTGCACCCATTTGAGATGGTTATAATGGCTATGGATTTCAGTTTCTAATAAAGGATTAGTATGTCAGTTTTGATGTTTACTGTTTGATAGCAGGGAGCTTGGCTAGCAAAAGATGGTGGCCAAGATTTTTTAATTTTCTAAATATTCTCCAGAAGAAAGTCATGAGTTTTGTTCACCCAGAGTGAACCAGAATGCCATCTGTTGACTATTTACACAAATAGCAGATACAAGCTCCCTGAGGACAAACTTACAGTAACTAATAATTACTGAGAAATTATTATGTGCCTGGAACCAGTGCTGAGATTTATACATAGCATCACATATATTAACACACTATAACCTATGGGATTTAAGTTACGACATAAGGTAATAATACTAAATATAAAGAAAGTAAATAATTGAATGGCATATGAATGACTTAAATAAAAAATATTAATAAGATTCTAGTAGGATGATGAACTATACTCTTCCTTTCCCCCAAAGACACACTTTGTATGATTTCTACTCTTTTAAACTTGTTTCTTGGCCCAGAATGTGGTATATATTGGTAAGTGTTAATGTGAGAAGAATACGTAGTAGCTGTTGTTGGATGGACTATTTTATAAATGTCAGTTAGATCAAATTGGTAGGTACTGCTGTTCGTGTCAATATGTGCTTTGTAATTTTCTGCTGCTTGATCTATCAGTTACTTGGAAGACAGGTGTTGAAGTCACAAACATTAGTAGTGAATCTATCTATTTCTCATTTCTCATAAAGAAAGTAGGTAATTGAATGGCACATGAATAACTTAAATAAAAATTATTAATAAGATTCTAATAAGATGATGAACTACACTCTTTCTTTCCCCCCAAAACACACTTTGTATGATTTCTTCTCTTTTAAATCATTCATTTATTTTCAGTTTGTCCTACTTTTACTTATTATAAAGATAACGTGGCAACTTCCAAACTCTTTACATCTTTAAAAAAAATCATCTGCTCAAGTAGCTATCCATGATTTTAGGGGGATATGGTCAGAATTATCTTCTGCTTTCACTAAGGTGAGTAACATAATGGAAAACTAAGTTCAGTTTCAGAACTGAAGCCTTCAGCTCATTCTGGGAGGAAAGTACCATTTCTAATACCTCCATTTCAGACTAAACATACTTGTGTGCTGTTTGTGAGTCTGCTTTCTCAGTGTCTGGGAAATTCAAATAGGAAAACACCAAACTTTCAAATCTGTCTATATGTACCTACTTACCTTCCTATCTGATTTTAAAATAGGACTTGAGGGCCACTATAAATGAAAAACTTGGGCCACAAACAAAATAATACAGTTTAAAAGGCATAATAATAAAACTTGTATATATATCAAATATGATTAATTATTTTACTTTTCCAGTAATTTCACCTTCAGTTATATTGTTCAATTTTGAAGCACTGGAAGTATAATAAAAGCATAGAGTTCAAAACCCTAGTAATAATTAGAAAGTTAGGTAAAAATAACCAAAATAAAGTTGCATTTAAAGCTGTTGACCAGCCACTTATATGGGTAACTAATCACATATTATGTTTTAAAAAATATGTAAGCCAACCCTCTATAGTATTCTAAAATTTTCTGTGGCTTTCTTTTCTTCATTGCATTTATTTTTCATAAATCCTATTGCTCAGAAACAAAGGTATTTACACAACTATTGAAACCCTAAAGGTCTTGTTTGTTGCCTGCATAGTATGCATGAGTAGTTCACTCATAATGAAGCTTGACTGATGTCCTACTAAAACACATAGGGAACGGGCACCTTGGCTAAGATTGGCCTCTATGATTTTTGAAATTTTAAGAAGTTAGACCTTTAAAAGCCAACTTTTCAAAGCTGCAAGCAGTTTTAATCTTTTGGAACTGAAGCCTTTAGTTCATCCTGAGTGGAAAGTACCATGGCTAACGCCTTCTTTTCAGACTTTGGGTTAAGTGTGCTAGTGTGCTATTTGTGAGTCTCTCAGGATTTTTTTTTTTCTGGTCGAGAGATAAAAGATTGTTGGATTTCTATATATTTAGAATGCATTGTGCCACATGCAAACCATGACTTGTCAAAACACAGTTTTGGATGTTTTCGTTTGCCCCAGTTTAGTGGACGATGATGAGTACTGATGGAAAGAACTGTGGGTGCAATTCACTCATGCTGGATTAAAAACTAAGAAAGGACCTGGAATATTAACATCCTATGCATTGTGTTAGTACAGAATGGTTAATCCAGAATAGAGTGATGATGGACTATTGATGGATATTATTGTCCACAGACCTAGGCCGGGTGGGTAGAAGATGATTTAAACATAGTGTATTTACTTTTCATTATGTACTTATGAGAAGTCAGACAAATCACATTCTAGGTTCCAAACTCAGGACTCAATTCACAGCTGATAAAAGAGTTTGGAGATTGCCACCCTGGAGCCATGTCTTCCGCAACCATTCTTGGTGCTCCCCAATGGCAGCGGACTGCCACAGAGAGAAGGGCAGCTCTGCCTGGTGTGGGGCTTGGGTAGTGGGTAAGAAATTCTTCCTCCCTTTGAGCATTTTGAAAGATTGGTTTCCAAAGGTAAATGTGTTCAGAATACTGCCAGTGGTAAGAGTTTACATAGTTCCTATTTGAAAAACACACAGGAGCTTGGCAGGTCAACCCCCAGTCAGGCAATCAGAGGCCTGTGAACTGCTGCATGTATAGTTCTAAGTTATTCTTGAGCTAGTTTTTTTTTTAACCTTCAAACGTTCAATGGAAAATTTCTTTAAAAATAGTGTATTAGTTTTAGTCTTTTTGTGGAGAAGTAAGGAAAAGGAAACAAGTTTTAGCCGTTTAGACCAGTGATTCTTAACGGAAAGTAATTTTGCCACTCAGGGGACATTTGGCAGTGACTGGAGACATGTTGGTTGCCACAGCTTAGGGTGGAGGGAGGAGGGCTACTGGTGCCTAGTAAGTAGAGACTGAGGACGTTGCTGGACATCCTACATTGCCCTTCACAACAAAGGATGATTTAGTTCAAAATGCCAATAGTTCTGAGCTTGAGAAACCCTGAACTTTAGATATTTTGAGGGGATTCCTTAGTGGGCATGGAAAATTTGAAGTCAACTATGATTTATATGTTTAAAGGAATATATTTTACATTCAGTCTACCTAATCCAGTTACAGAGTAGAGCACCAGAACATATGTGCATGTGTATGCATATGTACACGTGTGGGCAAGCACACGCACATGCAGGCACACATCAGAAATAAGCTGTCTTGGAATTATCTTCTCTACCATCAGCATGGCAAAAGCCTTTGTAAATTATGCCATAACTAATAGTCCCTTATCACTACATGAAAAGAAAGCAGCAAAGCTCAAGGGCTCAAGTTAAGCTTGTGGTCACAAAGAACTGGACTATCTTTACTTTATGATCTTGTCGGAAGTTAATGCTTTACTTTGCTGCAGAGTTTTCTTTTAAAAAATTATTGTTGCAGTTTTGGCTTTATATTTGCATTGTGCCTTGATACTTTGTGTTATATACATGCTGATTTTTAGTGACTGTGGAATACAAGGAAGCCTTCTATAAATTGATAATAGGTATTCCTGGAACATTTCCAGAGTTTGAGGTAAAACATTTCCTGAAATAGAACCTTCTAATAAAACCCACTCTTCCACAATGATCAGCAGCAGAAGTAAAGTTTTATATCGCATGAGTGGTGAATGGAATGATAGATGTCAATCTTGTACTGCTAATTCTTTGGCCAATTTGACCTATCAGTAAATCAGTTCACTTTATAGTCTAATTTTAAATATATCAAACTAGAAATGCACCCTCATGTTCTGCTTTAATTTCTGTGATTATAGTAATGTTAATATTAGAGAAGGCATTTTATAATTATAGAAATCAAAATGAAATTCTAGAACTAATAAAAGTCTTTTATTTACCTCTCTGTCCTGAGATAGCCTTTTCAGAAAGAGAAGCCCCGCAGTGCCTTGAGTGTACAGGTAGTTTGGGAGGCCATATTGTGGCTCTCCTGGTGGTAAGCAAGCTGTTGTCATGTGACAGGTCTCCCGTGGATAACCATTACCTCCTGTCAGTGAGAAATGTGAAGATTAAAAACAGTGTCACCAAACACTGATACCATACTGTATTTTTTATTTAAGAGCCGCTGAAAGATTTCCTGCTGGCTGATCAAATATGTGAACAGCTGGCTCCTGACCATAACCTGTCACTTGCAGTACATTTCAGACTGCCCAATGAAGAGCAACATAACATCACTGGGACCTTCAAGCTAGTCAAAGGGGCAAGAGAACTTATAAGAAAGCACAAAGTTAGCCAAGCCCATGGGTAGCCCAAAGTCCATGAAGTGCTTTGTGAATTTCAAGTATGATGGGTGAAGATAGAGAGTCACAGATACTTTATAATATTTTTTTCCAGCGTGAATTATAAATCCTGGGTTTGGGGTTGGGTCTTTGGGAATCCAAATTCTTTAGGTTGATTGACTGAAAGAGAATTATATGATAGCTTTTATCACCTGACTAGTACAAACAGTGGTATGGAATTTTGGAAAAGAATATTCTAGATATGCTTGCTTATTTATCTGTCTAAGGACGTATCATCTTTTTAAGAGATTTATAAATAAAAAAGCAATGGTTGTTTCATTTCTTTTCTTATGACCCACAATTAATCCTACTCTCCCCTGTCAGTCAGCTGTTGGAGTGCCAGTTCGGGTGATATCCTTGTGATAGAAAGTCTCATTTGAATTGATTGATCAGCTGGATAACTTAGATAAAATGCAATCTGCTTTTATTCATCTTTCTTTTTAATAATGAGCTGTCTGGAATTTCTACTCCTTTAATATATGTTGTATTCTAATAAAAAGCAATCAACTGCAGAATTTGCTCAGTTCTGTGCTCTTGATTCCTTAATAACATCTAAACTTCCTTGCTTATTCTTGTGTTTTTAAAATGCTCTCCTTTGAATCAGGCACAGAGATAGGCCCTTTTTAAAAGAAAATTTCCAAAATGTTGGGATTCCATTTTCAGCCAAAACAGGAGTGACCCTCTTTGCTGCTTTCTCAAGGTCCACCTAGAAAATTGTCATCTACCTCTGCCCAAAATGAGACTAGAAAAGTAGATAAGAGCTCATTTATGAAAGGACTAATTTTTTTTTCCAAGATAGGATGCTTGGATCTTGTCCTATGTGACCGTGAGCCAGACGAAGTTTTTAAGAAGGGACTGATATGATGCATTTTTGGTTGGAGTAAAAAATTGTAATGAAAAAAAAAACAGAAATTAGCTGTTTGAAGTAGCCAGGTAAGGCTTTCTCAGTGATTAAGAATACACTGTATCTGAAATCCCATCCCCAAGCTTGTTAGTAAAATATATTAGCATTTTAACCATATGATCCCCTTTCTTCCACCACTAAGTGATATTTGAATACAGAGCAGGAAAAATACTTTGGAACACAAATCTTATTGAAGACCTGTATTACTTTTCTGTCTTCCACTTTATTTTAGACACATTTAAGTCCATCCACTGATGGACAAAACATGCTTTTTAGAAGGACAAGGGATACAGAAAGGATGAATAAGAAATAAAAGTTTGCTATGATAAATTCAAAGAAGTAAAGACCCTTAAAGACCTCTATTATAAGTATGGTTATAGTTTAGGATTAAAATTTATGACACAATTAAAATACCTTAACATTTGAAAATATTAATATTGTTGCCTCTACAATAAGATTATGAAGGGCAAGGCCCTTATCTTATACTTTCTAATCCTGTGTAGTGCATAAGTATCACGCATGACACGCAGAAGATATCCAGTAATTACATGATGATTGACAAATTCATCTGCAAATTTATTTTAAGCACTAAGTCTGAACTAGGTGCTATGGATGGTTGAAAAGGCCTAAGATACAGGTGTTCCATCAATGTTACACTTGACTCAAACCAAATGGAACTGAGAGACACATGCACATTAGGGTCATGTAGCATACTAGAAACATCTGTCTCTCTTTTTCTGTCTCTCTAAAAAGAGTGTAAGGAATATACACAGCAGCCAAAATTTTTAGGAGAGATTGTTGTGAATCTAGTGAAATTTCGTTTGTGTATTATGCAGTTTCTTCTTAAATTTCATTAAAAATACATCAATGTGCCCACTTAATATTTGAGAAAAACATTTGCAATAGTATTAAATGCACAAAAGTGGTATCAGTAGAATTGGATTCCCTTAAAAATAAACAAAACTGATTTTCATGTTGGTAGGTCACCGTTATAACTTCCTCCTATGTCAAGTCAACTCAACACTCTAAAATATCCCAAAAGATACTTTTTGGAATAATATTCCAAAAGAGCAGTTAAGAAGAAGTTGCTAGGGGGATTGGAAGCAATTTTTCTATAGCACAGGGTTCCCCATTTACCATCTGTCAAAAAAAAGCAAGAACTCTTTGGGCAGTTGTTCTCTTTGCTGTTGATGCAGAGCTGGGATGCACTTTGCTAAATAAATCTTGGGGGAATTTTAGATGCCTCTTCAAACTATGCTGAAATTTTTGCTCTTTTTTCCCAACCATATTTGGTTGTGTAATGATAACTTTTAAATGAATCGTTGTAATACAGAGACATGTCCTACAAATGTAATAATGGTCACCATGAACAGCAGTATGCAATAAGGTTTCCTCAGCAGGGACATATTCTTTCTGGAAGGGAAATTTAATTATCTAGCTTGACTACTGTGTAATTCAAATGCTAGCTATTGCAGCTCTTTTATACTGCACAATGGTGGTAGTGGCAGACAGAGCGATGGTTACCACCCCATCGACAAACTCAGAAATGTCTTGCCCAGTGCTTTGCCTTTGTTCAGTTTTTGAATTAATATCTAGCTCTTTAGACATTCCTCCCTCATAAACCATGTATATAGAAGAAAATGGTGTAAATTTTAATTATGAGATGTCTGTATTCCATCTTCTTTTTCTTGCATTCCATCTTCCACTTTTTAGCAGAGGTAGGGGGTCAGAAAGGGAAAATACCATGGAGTCAAACAGCTTAGCATAGAGAGAAAGACAGGTACACTACAAAACCTCCCTACCAATCCCCCTTAAGCAATTATAAAAGCACTTTGAGTTTCTGGAAAAGAAAAACACTATATAAATCAAAGTTGCTATTATTATTGTGCTGGCATTCTCAAATGTATAATTAGCCCTTTGAAAGGGTGGTAATTCCATGGGAGGAGATGATGTGTTGGAAAGGGGAAGGTTGAGAGAAAAAGAGCTAATGAGATCACAGGGATTATCTGGATTTGTCTTTGAGATGTCCTACTTTTGACCTTCAAAAAAATTGAAAATAAGTTTTAATTTATAAAGATCTAAGAAAGATGATATTATTATTATTATTGTTATTAACTAAGGAAACAAGGCTGCCTAGTGTAAAATTAAAGCCTCTTGACTCTCAGTCCCTTTAGAGTGAATATATATTCCCTGATTTTTACTGTTGAGATGGGGAGATAGTGCTAATTTATTTACACTGTCATTTTCTTGTGCAAAATGTCACTCTTCTCCTTCCAAAAAAGAATATGCTAGCTGGCATTTCTTCTAAAGTGCTTCTTTCTCTAGCTGCTGAAGTGAGACCGAAGGACATGTATATGTAAGTGTATACTGCTTTTAATATTATAAGTGATAACTGATCATTGTACTTTCCTGTGTAGAGTAGATGGAAAGGTAGTCATTTCATGTACTTAGTTCCAGGTTCTGAGAAGTTGTTTCTCAAGCCCTTCGATTGAGACAGTATTCATAGTAAGTCTATAGAGCTAATCTGATCATACCCTTCCCCTGTTCATTGACAGTCATCACCATCAGACAGTAAAATCCATTACTATTTGCATTGCACACCACTCACAGTTGGGGTCCTTATCTATGAGACTCATGTTCTGCTTCTTATATCTTAGGCTTAATTAATATTTCTTGTAATTATCCAAAAAATATTGCCAGTTCTTTTTGCACAGACTATTTTCTTTGACAAATGTACTCTTGTTGCTCTGCCCTCATGGAAAACATTGACTTATTCTTCAAGAGCAAGTTCAAGAGTTTCCTACTCAGTGAAGTATTCTCTGCTTCTTCTGGGCAGTGAGGTTCCCTGCCTTATCTCTGCTACAATGCACTTTGTACATACATCTGTTATGGCACTACCATCTTGGTCTGGTTGAAGAATTTCCTAAGTATGAGGATAAAACTAAGAACACATCTTTTCCTCCAATTAAAGAAACAAAGAAAGATCAGGCACTCACATTATAAAAGCAAAACAGAAAGCAAACAACTCCCACCTCCCATCTCCCTGTACTTAGAGGGGAGGCAGGGTACAGTTCCCCAGTACAGTACACACTGTACTTCAGACAGTACACACTGATATCGGACAGAATGTTATTCAGGCAAGACAAGGACATCTATTCTATTAGCACACCCCTGCAGATGCAACAGAAATGTGTAATGCTGTGTTAAGTTGGTCCAGGGAGAGGGCCAGAGGACTCTTTCCTCTCTGCAGCTAACTGAATACATTGTTACCTTTATTGGGAGCAGAAAGGGATTTCAGAGATGGGCTACATATACATGTAAGTATCCAGGGGACCTCTTACTTTATATCACCAAAAATATCATCCTCTTATGAATCAGATATAGCATTTTTGCTCAAATACAGAGTATTTCATTCTAATTAAATCGTAGTATTTTTAAGATAAAGATAAACATAGAAGTAGAACCTCAGTAATTTTCAATTATTGTGGGTTAGGAGACCATGTTGTAACCAAAGGAAAAAAGCCATTGAAGTAGCATTTTCTAGGAGGTCCTCAATCTTGCAGGGCAAGTTTCTTCTTTCATATAGATATCTTTGTCTCCAGTTAGACTGTATCTTTTGGCTTAGTTCCTGAACTGCATTCCTATAAAGCTACCCCCTGATGGTAATGCTAATTTTCTGGCAAAGGATATTTCATTTCATTCAAGAGTTGGGTTTCTTTCAAATCCCAGAGGACTATGGAATACTTCAGGGAAATCGTTTCAATACGTCGAAAGCCTTGCACTGCAGTGTTGTGAAGAAGGCCAGGTGTGATCCAGGTTAGTATTCCACAATCCCATGAAGTCACCTCAGAACAGAAACACTCTTGAGAGAAAACACACTCTTTTTCTGACCTCTCAGCTTTTGTTCTTCATCTGCACAACACATTTTACTGAGAATGAATATATAGTTATATGCCTCTTGAGTTTCTGTGGTAAAAGTGAAGAACTGAGTGCATCCAAATGTTTAAAATAATGATGGATTTCTACATTAAGCAATGACAAGCCTCAAATGGTTTTATTTTCATGTGACTTATTCAGGTTAAGTCTTCCAATTTCACCTCCTTGAGAAGGTACAGTGGAGAAAGCTCTCCCGTAATTTAACCTTGAAAACTGAGAGCAACTTGAGAAATCTCCCTTCTGCAACCAGTTATCTCTCTGGATACTTGCAGTTTAGCTCCCTGCCACTGCTTCTCAAGTAGTATATGGATGTGCACAAAGGATTCCTCTAAGCTACCAAATACCCTAGTTAAGTGACCCTTAGTGCAGCAGTGGTGGCAAGAGAGTGAGATAATTTCTATACTATTTTTGGAAGGTCTGAAAAATGGTTCTTTTATCCCCAAATGGAAATGAAGTTGGATCAATCCTGCTTTTCAGATTCTTTTTTATTTTTCTGTTTTTATTGGTGTTTCTCATGACTGTCTTGGGTCCTATTCTATTTATACATAATTGTGGAGTAAGCTCATGCATTTCCATGATGTTAATTACTACCCAATGAAGATGACGCCCAAATAGTGTTAGCAGCCAGATGTCTGCCTAGGATCAGACTTTTTACTTTTTTGACATCTCCACTTGGATATTTCATGGGACCCCCAATCACAGTGTGTCCAAAAATGAATTTACTATCTTTCCCTGATCCTCTTCCAGTGAGCTTTTCCTGCTGGGTTTACTGTCAGGGAGTGGGTAGCGGCCAGCTATTGGCCTAGACAGTCATGAAGGAGGAGAGTCATCCTTCTTCCACATGCTCCATGCCATCATCAACTCCTGTCCAGCCTACCTCCTACTTCTCTCGAACTAGTCATTATTTCCAATCCCTTTGCTTTACACTGTTCAGATCATTACTGTACAGATGGTGCTCAGTGAATAAATGAGTCCAAACATATTTCCAATGGTAGAGGCTTCATTAAGTAAGTGGAGAATGAAGAGTGAAAAATCTCTTGCCTTTCGGTTTCCAATCTACAAATAAGATCTTTTCATTCAAGGCAAAAGTTAATGGAAACATACCCAGGACAGGTTAAGTTCAGGATGAGTTCTAAAGCAAGATCTTTATCAGCTCACATGTATAATAGTCTTAAAGTGATGATATCATTTGGAAGGAATATAAAGTCCTAAATTGTCATTGATAATATGCTAATTTACCTGTATGCTCTACACCCATGTATGTCTAATTTAAAAAATAGCATATGCTCATGAAATGACAAGTGGCGTATACAAATTTATTTTCTCTAATTTTACATTCTAAATAGCAAAATTCTTAAAATATGTCACTAAATAACAATTTTTATGAGAAGTTGAGAATAATTTAGAGTACTTCCTGGAAATTTGAAATTCTTAGTATCTGTTATCTATATTTTCCCTCTATATCTCTTCTTGTAGTGTTTTTGGTATAATTTCAAACTTTTTTTGGCTATATTCATGATGATTTTTCATTACCTAATTTTGTTAAATTCTTCCTTTCCCATGTCTAATGCCTCTAGTAATTCTTCACTCTTTCTTTCCTTTCAATTAATTGAAGGCTTTATTTGTAATCTGCCAGCACATTCACAATCTTTAATTTCCTTTTCTACTTTCCAGAAATAATTTCAGTTAATTCTTTAGGCTGATATTGGTCTAGTCAATCATGAACAGTTTTAGCACTTACATAATTTTTTTGTATATGTATTTATAAATATATATTTATGTATAGTTACATTATATATTTATATTATTATATAATGATTTGATATTAATATTTATAAATGTTTGTTATATGTAATTTACAAATAGGATATATATATAGAAGTGAAATATAGTATGCAGGATTTCCAAATTTAATCAACGGAATTCTGTCCTACCCTGTTTTTTAGCAGAGTATCTCACAGGAAAGTGTAATATGTAAAGTGTTTTAGAAAATGTCATTTACTCATACATTCTGTCAACAAATATTTATGTGTCAGGCATAGAAATACAACAGAAATTAAACAGTAGAAAAAAATCCCTACCCTCATGGAAATAACATTTTGGTCAGGGGGACAGTCAATAAGCATAAAAATGTAACGAAGAAAATCGTAAAGTATATTAGAAGGTGATAGGAGGTATGGTGTGAAATAAACCAGCCAGGACCTGTGGAGTACCAGGAACAGGGCGAGCGTTTGCGGTAGGCGGCCTTGGACAGATTCACGGAGTGAGTGCTGTTTGAACAGAGAGTTGAAGGTGATGGAGAAAACCAGGCAGATATTTGGGTGCTGGGAATTATTTCCAGTAGAAGAGCAAGTGCAAAGACATTGAAGTTGGAGAGTTTTTTAAGATTGGCAAAAAGGCCAGCAAGGCTAGAGTCTGTTGGGGAGGGGCAAATTAGGGGAGGGGAGCTGAAGATGAACAGGTAATTGAGTCATATTATATAGATGAATGTCAAGCTTTTGGCTTTTTTTTTCCCTGAGCCATTAGAGGTTTGGGACATGGGAGTAACACATTATCTGATGTATTTAACACTGATAACTCTGGTTGCCGAGTAGAGAATAGATAGAACAGAACGGATAGAATAGATAGGAGACATAGGTAGATTAAGGAGACTTCTCAAAAGTCTTTTAATGTAATTCAGGCAAGAATAGGTAGTGATGGACCAGAGGGGTAAGTAGTGATGAGCAGGTGAGAAAAGGTCAGAATCTGTGTACATTTTGATAATAGAGAAAACAGCGTTTGCTAATGGATTGGATGTAAGACAGGGAGAGAAGAGGAAAAAAAGCAGAGAAGGGGAGAAAGGTGACAGAAGGGTGAGGAGGGGAGGAGAGAAACATGCGTGAGCAACTAGAAAATGGAGCTGCCCTTAATGGAGATGAGGAAAACCATGAGTGGAATTGGTTCGGGTGGGTGTGAGCAGAGAAGATGAGTTTTGGATGTATTGTGTCAGAAAAGTATATTTCACATCCAGACTGAGATATTGACAAGGCAGTTGGATATGCCAATTTTGAGTTTGAGGGGTGAAGTTTGTACTGGAGATAAAATTTCTCTGTTCTGTGTTGTTTGATTATGGGTGATTATATACTTGGGCAGTGCAGAATAAATCCTGTTCTGGTGAGATACCTTTGAGAACTTTACACATCTGCTGCCTTCCACACCATACTGGAGAACTGAGGGTTGCAGAACATTGAGGAATTGGTGGACTGATATGTATATTCACAACAGAAACCAAAGAACACGATTATAAGTATATTATAAATGGAGTGTGCACAGCAGAGGCAATATAGCTCAGTGAACAGAGGGACCTTGGTTCAAATCATGGGTCTTCTACTTATTAAGCATTATGTACCTTAGTTTCCTTATCCAAAATCCTAAGTTGTGTTACCTTCGTTATGGGATTATTGTATTATATTTTACACATGCATCTAAGCATACTGTTTAGCACAAATAAGTACTCCATAAATATAATTATACAAATTTTGACCTATGTCAAGGTACTAAAAAAGTAATAGTACACAGAAAAGACAAGTAGTGACTCTGTAGCATCTTACTACACTGATGGACAGTGTCTTCAATGGGGTATGGGGAGGACTTGATAATATGAGTGAATGTAGTAACCACAATGCTTTTCATGTGAAACCTTTATAAGAGTGTGTATGAATGATACCTTAATAAAAAAAATAAAAAGTTATAGTAGTAATGCTATTAATATTACTTAATAATATGTGTTGGCAATGGTGTGAAAATATGTCCATATGCTTCCATTTTGTAATTGGTTACAGGTGAGAATATGTTAACAGAGAATGGTTGATGGCCAATTTCTGAATTATTGTCAGTATAGTCAATTTTTCTTTCTTTTTCATTTATTTATATATTTACTTATGTATTTAAACTAATTTATTTTAAATAGGTAATACATGCACATGAAATAAATATAGTAAGTATAGAAAGACATAATTAATTCATTCAGTAATAAAATTAATTTGGTCACATTCACCTGGCCTTGCCACCCTCCTCCCATCTTTCCTAAAGGCAGCCATTATTGCCAGTACAATCTCTACTCACTTATCATTGCACATACTTGGAGATATCTGTTAAGTTCCTGCAAATGTAGTTGCTATATCTAAGTATGTATGCATTTCAAAATTGTTAGTATTCTCCCCTGATGTTGCACCAATTTAAAGTTCCACCACTTATGCATAAAACTGCCTCTTCCTCTACAACCTCATCAACAACAAAAAATTTTTAAACCTGATTTTTCTATGCTATTAGATTAAGCTAATATTTTATTTACTTTTAGTACTATTTTTTACTATTTTTACAACTGAACAACTGTGAGAACCATTTCAAATAAATGGCAAAATATCAGGGAAATTTGAAGTGCCAAAATTGCTCTCTTGAAATGAAAGCTGATTATTTGCAGTTATAAAAAGGTCACTGCAACAGTTGCTGGTAATCAACAAAGAAATAAATTTATATAGTTGCTGCTCTCAGACATAAGTTTTTTCTCCTATTATTTGCTGAGCTTATTTGAAAATGCCAGATTATTCTTACTCTTTATCACTTCACTCAGAACATTGAAAGATGTCATTTCACATATATATATGGAGATAGGAAAGATACATTTCTGGGTAAACAGTAATAATGAACATAAGTTGATGATTCATATTGGTTTAAATAAATATTTGATAGATTTAGATGACAAAAGTGTTTCTAAACGAAGTATCAAAAACATTTTGAATTTTTTTTAAATTGAAGATCACATGGAAGAAGATAGGGGGCAGACTTAATAAACAACATTCAATGTAAATGCTGCACAAAACTTCATTGCTTTGTGGCATTCATGGCGTCTCAGTGTCAGGTCAGAGAGTCTGTTTCCATTAGTCAGAGATTCCCCAAATCTCTCAAAATTTGCTGCAGTATGATTTTGCTGGTATGCAGTTTGATTTAGGAGTGAAATTTTAGAGAGAGAGACAACTGCCATTTCCTGATAACTAAAAAATATCCCTATTTTAATTACTATTAATGGGAGTGGGTGCAGGTGTCTACAGAGGAACAGATTGTTTAGTTCAGAGAGATTTTTCCTTAAAAATTGGCAGAAATGGCCACAGTACTTCAAGGCCCTTATACATAGTAGGGAATTAATAAATACTTATTGAATAAATGAAAGAATGAAATAGGAAAAATAAAGACATATGGAATGCTATGGGGAAGATATTCAATTACTCTGGTCTTCAGTTTCATCATGTATAAAATGGAGATAATAGTACTAACCTTGTAAGAACTGCTGTCAGGATTTCATTATATAATGCAGGCAAATATGTTGTATCTTGCCAAGCACATAGTAAAACCTCAATAAATGTTAACTGCTGTGATGATGATTTTCTTTACAGTGAAGGAGAGAATTCCATAACTTTCAATAGTACTTTCATTCATAGCACAAAGTGGAAATAATATTTTATTGGTTAAGTCAGGCTCATAGGCAGGTTTTCTTCAAAGAGGGCCAGAAAATTTTCATTTGCTTTGCCAGGTTTTGTCAGTATCTTAATTAATATTGGCTGCCAGACTCGTACCTTGAGTATTAAATCATTTAGTCACTTGCTATCACTTTACCTAGATCCCTATCACTAGTGTCTGAGGAAGCTGCATTATTGGGTGCATTCCACTCAAAACTGACTTGAAGCTTATGTGTATGTTACCCATGTCAGTGCACTCTTTAATTTCCTAAACACTTTCTTTCATGGACTTTGACCATTTTAACCTAGCTTACCCCTCGAGAAAACTGGGGATATATAAAATAAAATTTTAGCATACTAAGCCAAATCACTATCTGATTATAAACTTACTAATAATTAAAAGTGGTACATGGTACACATGAAATAAGTCTTTTCATAGGAAGGTCCAAATTCTCTCTGCCTCCAAAATTACAATCTCTTGATGTTCTTCAAACCCAGCCATATATTTGAAAGAGCAGGGCTGTTTCACAGGTCAGCTCTTGAATCTCAGCTGGCATTATTATTTCTTTTTTTTTTGGCATTATTATTTCTTATCTTCCAAGACTTTATATCTTGTATATTCTATGATGGTGGTTCCAAAACCAAAATAACAGCCCAAATATGAGAGTTTGACAAAGCTCTCTGGTCAGCCAAGAAATTGGACAAATAAGAACAATGTGGCATTTTCCTCATGAAGTTAAATTTAGTCAATTTTTCTCAAATAATTGAGATGTCTTATCTCATTTTTGATATTTAAATAGTGTTGATAGTAGATAATACTAATCATTGTATAGTAGATAATAGTAATCATTGTACATCAGCCACCAAAAAAGTTGATTAATCCATGTGTGTCTCCTAACATTTTTTTTCCTGAATTGGCTAGAGAGCAAGTTCTAGTCTCTCTACGGTTATACTTCACATTCAGCTATTGATGACCATCCCTCTCTATGGTATGATATCATATTAGACCCATGCTACTTTTATGTTTTTTCATTATTTAAATTCCATTAAATCCATTCCTTCAATGAATGTATAGTGAGCCCACTCTCTGTCTCTCTGTTATCTACATATGTATATTTTATGTGTGAATACATACACACACACACACACACACACACACACACTCACACACACACTTTATGTATATAAATAGCATACCACTAGTGCAATGTGTAATGACTGGGTATTTAATTACTATTGCCCAGCACTCTATCTAATTTGATACGTTTTCTTAATCTGAACCCTCTTCACTGTCACCTTTTTAATTCTCTCCTAGTTCCTGCTCCCTTGTTCAAATAAAACAAAGAAAGTGTTTTACAAATATGTAGTTGAAGAGTGCTTAGAAAGCTAAGAAAACAAATGTCACCATCAAAATCCAAACAGCTTGTTTATATTCACCTAGAAATAAAGCAAAGCAAAAGCAAAAAATAAAAAGTACCCAAATTAGAAATATATCTTAAGTGAACCTTGTAAAAGTACTGCAGAGTTTGAGTTATTTTTCTTATGAAGAATGAAACCTACACATCATTGAGCTCCAGATCTTGGAGAAAAGTTCTAGCCCACTGCTTTTCGGCAGTTGAATCGGCTTAAAGGGAATTGTCTGCCGTGCTTGATAGTTTGGCAGATTCTGGAAGCTGCTGGATGTTCTGGGCTCAGTGGAGTAGAACACCATAGGCTAAAACTGATTCATGATTCACTTAGCAGAGAAGGAAAAAGTTTTTATCTGGGGGAGATATCTTTTCCTCCAACATTGTGTCCTGGGTCGTGGCTTGGAATAACTTCATAGATCATACCCAAATAGAAACCTTTTCCCCATGCTTCCAGAATAGTGATTGATACCTTTAGGTGAAAACCTAGAGCTAAAGATAAACTATTAATTTTTGACTTATCTTCACAGCTTATTTTGTTGTTGTTTGGATATTCTTATTTAAATTTTCTGAATTAAGACTAACAAGTCTAGAAAAATCTCTCTGTCTCTTTTCCAAGTTATAAACTAAAAGTGAATTAAGGAAGTCTACAAAAAATGCCTTTGACTTTTGCAGAATAGAAAAGTTTGCAAAATCCTTTCATTTACACAATCTTATTTGATAGACCAATACCATGAAAGATAACCCAAGAAATGACTTCTCTCCATTGGCTCAGCTCCTTAGTGTCCTAATTTGTGCTCTCTGACATCAAGTTTTAGATCTGTCTATGAAAACTCACTGTATCTGATATTCTATATTATTTCTCTTACCTAAAATACTTCTCTGCTCTTCTGTATTTTGCTTCCCCATCCTGACTTGATAATCCAATTGAAAAGACTTTAAGTCAACCTCCTTGATTATTTTTTGCACATGTTGAAGTTTTCTCATATATTCATTTATAAATTAATTTCCTCATATCCATTTTCTTTTACTTTTTGAATTCCTTTTCTATGTTTAGAGAAAAATCATCATTTCTGAAAGTCACTGAGAGATAATTATCTGCCTGTAACTGATGGTAACTTCTTGGAATTTTCCAGGGAGTATGTGGATTATGGCTGGTCATCACATTAGAATCTGTCTCATGGGGTTCCATCATGCTTTTTGAAAAACTGTGAGAAACAGTAGGAAACTACTAAGAATTTTAACCTAAAATGACCCAAGTGGCTTACTCTGGATCCTGTCTGATGTTTTTCATTTTTAATATTAATACTGGGATTTGTGATTTAAATTTTATTTGGCCGAAGTCTTCTTGCTGAAAACTTGAGCTTCATTTTGTCTTTTCTTCATTTCTATGCTCTCTCCCTTTTTATTATTGAAGAATTAGAATAATTAGGATGCAAAGGATCACCTCTGTGTGAAAACCTTTTTGACAAGTGCCAGCAATTTCAACTTCTGTTCTTGCTCGCTAGTTTGTATGATCATGAGATATCTTTTGTGTTCTAGTTAACATATTTATACTTTGTGCATCTTCTCTGCTTCTCCACATCAAGTCCAGCTCTCCGCCTAGGTCCTGAGGGACAATGGAACTCTGTTTTGTTTCCCTAATAGTTATTGTGACAAAATTTTCTGAAATCTTGGTCTCGGCAAGATTCAGAGTATACAAAATGGGGGTAGTAAAATGTATGTGAAGTACCACAGTGCATGCCATATGTGAGAACACAGTCTTGGAGAAGGAAATGGAATTCTCATATATTCCTTAGGCAAGGCTGCAATCAAGATGTCAGCTCGGGTGGAGGTCTCACCTGAACAGTTGACCCCAGAAGGATCTGCTTCCAAGCTCACTCAGGTTGTGGGCAGAATTCATTTCTTTTCAGTAGGCATGAGGGACTTCATTTTCTTGATGGCTGATAGCTAGAAACCCTTGCAGGAACTCAACTGAAATCTCTGCCACATGAGTCCCCCAACATGGTCACCTGCTTTATCAAAACAAGCAAGGAAAAGAGAGACTCCAGCGGGACAGATGAAATAGTCTTATGTAATGTAATCATGTAAGCATAATCATTGCATCCCATCACTTTTGATGTATCCTATTGGTTAAAAGAGTCACAAGTCCTGCCCATATTCAAGAGAAGAGGATCACATGAGAGCATGAACATCAGGAGGTGAAGATTACAGAAGTTACTGTAAGAGTCTGTTTGCTGTACATCCCTAGCCAATTAGGTTAGTTTTTCCTGTTTTTGAATTTTATGTACTTGGGATCACACATCATGTATTTGTTGTGTCTATTTTATCTTTTTCCCCTCTCATTTTTATTCATATACATACAAATTTTAATGTATAAATTCATATACGTACATTTTTAAGATTCATCTGTGTTTTGCATGTAGTTGTAGTTAACTCATTTTAATTTCTGAGTAACTGTCTATTTAATGAAAACTAATAAAGTTTTTTTTTCATTCTACTGTTGCTGGGCATATTGTTGGCTTTAGTTATTTCCTTTTTTTTTTTTGCTATTGCAATTAAGCAGATAGAAAACTACGCAGTCATGAAGATAATCGTGCCTGTGTCCTGATGCACATCGTCTCACTTGTCCATGGAACGGTGCTTCTCAAGCTTTAGCATGCTCAAGGATCATTTGACGGAGACCCAGATTATGGGACCCAACCCTAGAAAAGTCTGCTGAAAGTCTTGGTGGGGTTTTGCATCCTAACATCTCAGTTAATGCTGATGCTGCTGGACTGGAGTCCACACTTCGGGAGCTGCTGCTGTAGGATGCATTCTTAGGTGTGGAATTTCTAGGTCAAGAGTACTGGTATGTTCTAGTACATATTTCTGGTGAATTTAACATGTTTTCCTCTCATGGACTATTTCTCTAATAATTCTCATTCTCTTAAAAGTTGTTTTATTCTCCATAGAGTGTTTGTTTATCTTTTTAAAAATCCTTTTACTTACAAGTTTTCTGTAAACTCCAATTTCAAATGTGTATATTACAAAGGGCTTATAGCTAGTTATTATTTTTAAAAACCAGTATAATGATCATTGTTTTCTAACATAAGCATGTGTTAATTTACATTTAATGCAGTTACTGAACAGTTTTTGCTTTAAATTGATTATATTCTTATGTGATTAATAATTGTTTTGCTTCTGTATTTCCCTTTTTTCTTTGTTGCTACACAAATGTATACACACACATACACACATAAATACATATATAGTCACAATATCTATATACACGTGTATATCCTTAAGAGTTTGGAAGTTATACATTTTTTAACTTCCACATTTTTTAGCACACCTATTCATGAGTGTACCCTAGAGAGAATAATATGCACCTATGATTTATCAAAAAATAATTATCATTACCTAAATTGTTCTTTTGGAAAATATAATGATCTTAAAACCCTTTATTCAATTACCTTACTCTTAATTTATAATTTATTACTCTTAATTTATATGCTATTATTTTGTGTTTCAATTCTCTTCCTATATATTAAGCTCCACAAGACATTTTTAATTTTATTTTCTATAATTGATTTTATATATATCTACCACATCTTTATCATTTTCTTTGCTCATGGTGACTTCCTGCATTTCTGAGCTTAATTGTCCACAAAAATGGTTAAGAATGGTTGTTTTATTGTCTATACCTAATAATTCTCATATCAGGATTCTCAGCATGTCATTTTCTGTTTCCTGTTGTTTCTTTTGGTTTGGCTCCTCTTGTCTTATGCATGTTATTGTCTTTCTTTGTTGGACATTGTACTCAGAAATTGTTTTTATAAATAATTTGAGGCCAAGAATGGTGTTTTGTTTCATTTTTTTTCCAGAAAGGACAGAATAGTCAGGGCCAGAGCAGCAATGGAATCCACTTTAAAAGATTAAAGGACTTTTTACAGAGTGTTGTCAGGTGAGAAAACAACAAGCAATGTTGAGTCACTTAGTCTGAGTTTGAAAGGACAAGGGGAGGTAGCAATGGAGAGCCACCTGTGGAGCTTTCCTACAGATGGATGTGCAATGCTAGACCTGCAGCACCATGGCAGGAATGGGGTGGGGGAAAGCAATGCCCTGGGTTCTCTGTCCTCCCACCATCTGATCTCCTGACCTCAGTTCTGTTTGTCCAAAACCAGCCAGAAGCCAGAGGACAAGGAAGCCTGGGTGATGTATTTATTTAATGAGCATTCAAAGACACTGAAGCAAAATTCAGAGAAGAGGTGTCAGAAAGTAGATCTTGACAGCAAATGTGGTATAACAAATATAGTGCATGCATTTTTGCTTCTTTTAGGCTCCTTGCTAGGGCCAACTCTTGAGTTTTTCTGGGACACTTAAGTAATCCACTCGAATATAGTCCAGACTCTCACTGTCATGGTGCATGAACCCAGAGGGGTGATGAATCACCCAAATCTGTCTCAGTGGGTACTGTATGCCACCCTCTGTTCAGTGAGTCCACTAAAAGCAAAACTCTACCTTTCAGCTGCTTTTGGTCAATCTGTAAACTCTCCAGGGCAGAAGCAGGGCTCAGCATAGTGTTTCTCATCTCCTCCTGGTGATCACCCTCTCCCTTTAATGTTTGTACTAGAAATTTTGGAGAGAGATGGGGAGGACTGAACTATCTTATTTGCCTTCAGTAGGGTTGCACAAGGGATGGTAAACCATGGTCCATGGAACAAATCCAAGAGTTTTGTTGGAAAAAACCCATACCTATTTATTAACATATTGTCTGTGGCTATATTCATGCTACAAGGACAGAGTTAAGTAGTTGTGATAGAGACAGTAGGGCCCACAGTCTTTTTTATTTTATTTTATTTTTTTATTTTGGTATCATTAATGTACAAATACATGAGCAACATTATGGTTACTAGACTCCCCCCATTATCACGTCCCCACCACATACCTCATTACTGTCAATGTCCATCAGAGTAAGATGGTATAGAGTCACTGTTTGTCTTCTGTGTGCTATACTGCCTTCACTGTGCCACCTCCTACATTATGTGTGTAAATTGTAATGCCCCCTTTCCCCCCTTATCCCTCCCTTCCCACCCATCCTCCCCAGTCCCTTTCCCTTTGGTAACTGTTAGTCCATTCTTGGGTTCTGTGAGTCTGCTGCTGTTTTGTTCCTTCAGTTTTTTCTTTGTTCTTATACACCATAGATGAATGAAATCATTTGATACTTGTCTTTCTCTGCCTGGCTTATTTCACTGAGCATATAATACCCTCTAGCTCCATCCATGTTGTTGCAAATGGTAGGATTTGTTTTCTTCTTATGGCTGAATAATATTCCATTGTGTATATGTACCACATCTTCTTTATCCATTCATCTACTGATGGACACTTAGGTGGCTTCCATTTCTTGGCTATTGTAAATAGTGCTGTGATGAACATAGGGGTGCATCTGTCTTTTTGAAACTGGGCTGCTGCATTCTTAGGGTAAATTCCTAGGAGTGGGATTCCTGGGTCAAATGGTATTTCTATTTTGAGTTTTTTGAGGAACCTCCATACTGCTTTCCACAATGGTTGAACTAATTTACATTCCCACCAGCAGCGTAGGAGGGTTCCCCTTTCCCAAATCCTCGCCAACATTTGTTGTTGTTTGTCTTTTGGATGGTGGCCATCCTAACTGGTGTGAGGTGATATATCGTTGTGGTTTTCATTTGCATTTCTCTGATGATTAGTGATGTGGAGCATCTTTTCATGTGCCTGTTGGCCATCCGAATTTCTTCTTTGAAACGTGTCCATTCAGTTCCTCTGCCCATTTTTTAATTGGATTATTTGCTTTTTGTTTGTTGAGGTGAATGAGCTCTATTTATAATTTGGAGGTCAACCCCTTATCGGATATGTCATTTATGAATATATTCTCCCATACTGTAGGAGGTCTTTTTGTTCTATTGATGGTGTCCTTGCCTGTACAGAAGCTTTTCAGCTTCATATAGTTCCACTTGTTTATTTTTGCTTTTGTTTCCCCTGCCTGGGGAGATATGTTCATGAAGAAGTTGCTCATGTTTATGTCCAAAAGACTTTTGTCTATGTTTTTTTCTAAGAGTTTTATGGTTTCATGACTTATATTCAGGTCTTTGATCCATTTCGAGTTTACTTTTGTGTATGGGGTTAGACAGTAATCCAGTTTCACTCTCTTACATGTAGCTGTCCAGTTTTGCCAACACCAGCTGTTGAAGAGGCTGTCATTTCCTCATTGTATATCCATGGCTCCTTTATCATATATTAATTGACCATATATGTTTGGGTTAATATCTGGACTTTCTATTCTGTTCCACTGGTCTGTGGGTCTGTTCTTGTGCCAATACCAAATTGTCTTGATTACTGTGGCTTTGTAGTAGAGCTTGAAGTTTGGAAGTGAGATCCCCCCTGCTTTACTCTTCCTTCTAAGGATTGCTTTGGCTATTTGGGGTCTTTTGCGATTCCATATGAATTTTAGAATTATTTGTTCCAGTTCGTTGAAGAATGCTGTTGGTATTTTGATAGAGATTTCATTGAATCTGTAGATTGCTTTAGGCAGGATGGCATTTTGACAATATTAATTCTTCCTAGCCAAGAGCATGGGATGAATTTCCATTTGTTAGTGTCCTCTTTAATTTCTCTTAGGAGTGTCTTATAGTTTTCAGGGTATAGGTCTTTCACTTCCTTGGTTAGGTTTATTCCTAGGTATTTTATTCTTTTTAATGCAATAGTGAATGGAATTGTTTTCCTGATTTCTCTTTCTGCTAGTTCATCCTTAGTGTATAGGAATGCAACAGATTTCTGTGTATTAATTTTGAATCCTGGCACTTTGCTGAATTCAGATATTAGATCTACTAGTTTTAGAGTGGATTCTTTAGGGTTTTTTTATGTACAATGTCATGTCATCTGCAAATAGTAAGAGTTTGACTTCTTTCTTCCCAATCTGGATGCCTTCTATTTCTTTGTTTTGTCTGATTGCTGTGGCTAGCACCTCCAGTACTATGATGAATAAAAGTGGAGAGGGTGGGCATCCTTGTCTTGTTCCTGATCTTAGTTGAAAAGCTTTCAGCTTCTCGCTGTTAAGTATGATGTTGGCTGTGGGTTTGTCATATATGGCCTTTATTATGTTGAGGTACTTGCCCTCTATACCCATTTTGTTGAGAGTTTTTATCATGAATGATGTTGAATTTTGTTCAATGCATTTTCAGCATCTATGGAGATAATCATGTGGTTTTTGTCCTTCATTTTGTTGATGTAGTAGATGACATTGGTGGATTTTCAAATGTTGTACCATCCTTGCATCCCTAAGATGAATCCTACTTGATCATGGTGTATGATTTTCTTGATGTATTTTTGAATTTGGTTTGCTAATATTTTGTTGAATATTTTTGCATCTATGTTTATCAGGGATTTTGGTCTGTAATTTTCTTTACTTGTGGGGTCTTTGCCTGGTTTTGGTATTAGAGTGATGCTGGCTTCATAGAATGAATTTGGAAATATTCCCTCCAGTTCTATTTTTTGGAAAAATTTAAAAATACTAGGTATTATATTTTCTCTAAATGTCTGATAAAATTCAGCAGTGAGTCCATCTGGTCCGGGAGGTTTGTTCTTTGGTAGTTTTTTGATTACCAATTCAATTTCATTGCTGGTAATTTATCTTTTTAGATTTTGTCTTTCTTCCTTGATCAGTGTTGGAAGGTTGTATTTTTCTAGAAAGTTGTCCATTTCTTCTAGGTTTTCCAGTTTGTTAGCATATAGATTTTCATAGTATTCTCTCATAATTCTTTGTATTTCTGTGGTGTTTGTCGTGATTTTTCCTTTCTCATTTCTGATTCTGTTTATGTGTGTAGATTCTTTTTTTCTCTTAATAAGTCTAGCTAGGGGTTTATCTATTTTGTTTTTTTCTCAAAGAACCAGATCTTGGTTTCTTTGATTTTTTCTATTGTTTTTCTTCTCAATTTTGTTTATTTCTTCTCTCATCTTTATTATGTCCCTCCTTCTGCTGACTTTGAGCTTCATTTGTTCTTCTTTTTCCAATTTCAATAATTGTGACTTTAGACTATTCATTTGGGATTGTTCTTCCTTCTTTAAATAGTTCTGGATTGCTATATACTTTCTTTTTAGAACTGCCTTCACTGTGTCCCACAGAAGTTTGGGCATTGTGCTGTTGTTTTCATTTGTCTCCATATATTGCTTGATCTCTGTTTTAATTTGGTCATTGCTTCATTGATTATTTAGGAGCATGTTGTTAAGTCTCCAAGTGTTTGTTTTCTTTGTACAATTTATTTCTAGTTTCATATCTTTGTGGTCTGAGAAGTTGGTTGGTAGAATTTCAATCTTTTTGAATTTACTGAGGTTCTTTTTTGTGGCCTAGTATGTGGTCTATTCTGGAATATATTCCATATGCACTTGAGGGGAATGTGTATCCTGCTGTTTTTGGGTGTAGAGTTCTATAGATGTCTGTTGGTCCATCTGTTCTAGTGTGTTGTTCAGTGCCAGTGCCTCTGTGTCCTTACTTATTTTCTGTCTGGTTGATCTGTCCTTTGGAATGAGTGGTGTGCTGAAGTCTCCTAAAATGAATGCATTGCATTCTGTTTCCTCCTTTAATTATGTTAGTATTTGTTTCACGTATGTCAGTGCTCCTTTGTTGGGTGCATAGATATTTATAATGGTTATATCTTCTTGTTGGACTGACCCCTTTATCATTATGTAATGTCCTTCTTTATCTCTTGTTACTTTTTTGTTTTGAAGTCTATTTTGTCTGATACAAGTACTGCAATAACCTGCTTTTTTCTCCCTATTGTTTGCATGAAATATCTTTTTCCATCCCTTCAGTTTTCGTCTGTGTATGTCTTTGGGTTTGATGTGAGTCTCTTGTAAACAGCATATAGATGTGTCTTGCTTTTTTATCCGTTCTATTACTCTGTGTCTTTTGATTGGTGCATTCAGTCCATTTACATTTAGGGTTATTATTGATAGATATTTATTTATTGCCATTGCTGGCTTTGGAGTCATGATTACCAAAGGTTCAAGGGTAGCTTCTTTACTATCTAACTGTCTAACTTTAACTCACTTATTATGCCATTATAAACACTGTCTGATGATTCTTTGTTTTTCTCCATTCTTATTCTTCCTCCTCTACTCTTTATATGTTAGGTGTTTTATTCTGTACTCTTTTGTGTTTCCCTTCACTGCTTATGTGGATAGCTGATTTTATTTTTTGCCTTTAGTTAGTATTTGGTTGGTCTGCTTTCTTTGCTGTGATTTTATTTTCTCTGGTGACATCTATTTAGCCTTAGGAGTACTTCCCTCTAGAGCAGTCCCTGTAAAATACCCTGTATAGGTGGTTTGTGTGAGGTAAATTCCCTCAACTTTTGCTTATCTGGAAATTGTTTAATCCTATCTTCAAATTTAAATGATAATATTGCTGGATACAGTATTCTTTGTTCAAGGCCCTTCTGTTTCATTGCATTAAATATATCATGCTACTGTCTTCTGGTCTGTAAGGTTTCTGTTGAGAAGTCTGATGACAGCTTGATGGGGTTCCTTTGTATGTGATCTTTTTTCTCTCTCTGGCTGCTTTTAATACACTATCCTTGCCTTTGATCTTTTCCATTTTAATTATTATATGTCTTGTTGTTGACCTCCTTGGGTCCCTTGTGTTGGGAGATCTGTACCCTTCCATGGTCTAAGAGACTATTTCCTTCCCCAGCTTGGGGAAGTTTTCAGCAATTATTTCTTCACAGACACTTTCTATCCCTTTTTCTCTCTCTCTTTTTTCTGGTACCTCTATAATGCAAATATTGTTCCATTTGGATTGGTCACACAGTTCTCTTAATATTCTTCCATTCCTAGAGATCCTTTTATCTCACTCTGCCTCAGCTTCTCTGTATTCCTGTTCTGATTTCTATTCCATTAACAGTCTCTTGCACCTCATCTAGTCTGCTCTTAATCTTCCATTGTTTGTTTCATTTCTGTTTTCTCCCTCTGGACTTCATCCCTTAGCTCTTGCATATTTGTCTGCAGCTGCATCAGGATGGTTATGACTTTTATTTTGCATTCTTTTTCAGCAAGATTGGCTATATCAATCTCCCTAGGCCCTCTCTCTGGTGTTTGAATGATTTTGGACTAGACCAGGTTCTTCTGCCTTTTCATGGCAATAGAAGTGATTGCCGGTGAGTGGTGCTTGTGTCAGCTGGGAGAACAAAGTCCCCTCCTGCTTGCTGGTTGCCTTGCTCTTCTCCACTGCCTGTGCCGGTTAACTGCACACAGGGAGCAGTCTCTGGGTTAATCCCCTAAGCTGCCATGGGCAGAGCAGCCCTCAGGATAGCCTAGGACACTAGCAGGGGTCGCAGCTGAGTGGTGTGTGTTCTCCTGCAAAAATGGTGCCCCTTCGAGTCTTCTGGACTTTGCGCCGGCTTCCTCTGCCTGTGATGGGCAGCTGCACATAGGGCTCAGCCTCTGGGTCTGTCCCAGTTAGCTGTGCACTGGGAGAAGACTCTGTGTGGTTGCTGTGGGTGGGGCTGCTCCCCAGCTGGTCTGCAACAATGGCAGGTCAGCCAGTTTGCTCTTAGTGAAAGTAGAGGGGAATGAATGGCAGGCTGCTTATAGCCATGAGGAGTTTCAGAGCTGCATTGCTAACCAGGGGGTTAGGGTGCCTAAATTTCCTTAAAATTCTCAGCCTGCTGGGCTGAGTGTGCCACGATGATTTTGTCCACCTGTTAAACCCTTGTCCCTTTAAGACTTTTGAAGCACCTGCTTTTCTTTTGTCCCAGGGGAGCCGGCTTTGGGGATGTGTTTGCAGTCTCAGTCTCGGATTTTACTTTTCCGTTTCTCTGACATCCAGTACACCATGCAATGTGTGTCTGTGCTCCCAGTGCAGATTACTAGGGCTGGTGATTTAGCAGTCCTGTGCTTCCACTCCCTCCCCACTCTGATTCTTTTCCTCCCGCCGGTGAGCTAGGGTGGGGAGAGTGCTTGTATCCCTCTGGGCCATGGCTTTGTATCTTTCCCTTTTCGTGAGATGCTGAGTTCTTCCCAATGTAAATGTAGGCTGGTTGTTGTACTGTATCTTCTGGTCTCTCTTTTAGGAATAGTTGTATTTGCTGTCTTTTCAAAATATATATAGTTTTGGGAGGAGATTTCTGCTACCCTACTCATGCCGCCATCTTCAGAAATCCCCACAAAGTCTTAATACTTACTATTTAGCCCTTTACAGAAGAAGTTTGCTGAATCCTTCTATACGTCCACCATTTTCAGAAACCAGCCATCCTTCTCACAAGAATATTTAAAACATCTAATTCATGGTGTGAAGCATCTTCATATATACTATCTACTTATACTTTAGTGGCAAACTTGAAGGGGGTTGAGTTTCTTTTATTTTATTATTACAGATCTAATGATAGTGATATTAATGAGATGTTCAGTGCTCAAACAGAAGTTAATTGAAGGGAAAATAAGTAGAGAGAGGTGGTCTAGATTACTGGAAAAAGCTAATCAAACTGTCAGTGATAGAGATAAATGGAAAACTATAACTTTAAAGTGATTACGAATCTTACTAAGAGATTTAATTGAATGTACACACAAATAAATATAGGCCTACAATCATTTAAGTCATTTTTTTGATAATATTTAGCACCTATTATGTGGTTGACCATGAAATAACATTATCTCAGTTAAGCTCCAATCTTTGTTGAATTAACTATAATTTTCATCTTACAGACAGGTAGACTAAGTTCCAGAAAGTTCAATTAATGTGACTGTGATCTCAAGCCTGTAAGTAACAGTCTTGGGGTTGGAGATCCACTTTAGACTAAAAGCTAAAGGGCCATCCGGAGCTATTTCATGTACTTCTGTTCTTTGACAACAAGACTGTGGAGTCCCAATAGTTTTTGCTCATGTTAAATGCAGTAATGATTCCATTTCTGACTTTTGTTTCAGTAGTAATCTGGGAAAAAATCAAATGGCGAAGGCATAAATATTTCCTTCTAAGAAACAATGGAAGAAACTTGACTGATTTGGGACGAGGGATACTGACAATTCAATAGCAGCCAGCTGAAATTGCCTTTCCAACTACAGTGATAAAGACAGGCCCGGAGTGCCGTGGTCAGCTCACACCTGTTGCATGAGTACTCTGCTGTTACTTGAGCCTTTGAGGTATCTTATGACTCTGTTTTGTATTTATTATGTTCATGAATATAAAAAAGGAGTGGAGGACAAATTTGGAAGCTTCAAATAAACTACAGATAGGCTCTGGGACCTTCTAATTGCAATTTTTAAATATGTATTTTATTTCTACTCCCTACAAAACATTTCTTTCCCATCTCTTCATTCCCAAGGGACTATTCCTTAGCCTGAATGGAACAACTGGAAAAATTCTTATCTCTTAAAATTCAAATGATTTTCAGATTTCTGTACCTTTCCAACATTCCTCAATTGCTTTCCAAGCAAGATATTTGTACTTAAGACTTAGTTTTGTCTAAACTTAGCCAAAGATTTGCCCTGAATCTGAGGCCAAGAAGGAACTAAGTTAGCTCCCAGAAAAACAACTTCATCTTGACTAATAAATAGTAGAAAATGGGGCTATAACTACAAAAAATCTGATAGGCTTAACTTCAGCAGGTATAAAATCTGCAACTGACTTAAAATGATTTTGTTTTTATAATTAACTAAAAATGCATAATTAAATCCAAAAAAATGTTATACCAGTACACATATATATATACTGAAATTAGTCTGAGGTGAAGAATGAGCAAAGTAGGATACTGAGCCACTAGAATAATCATCCTTTTCTTCCCTTTTTCTGCTCCAACCTCCCAGTTTTTTACTTTGCCATAAAATAGTCAATAGGGAGAAGAGTGTAGGAAGGCAGAAATGTTTGTACTTTTTAACAAGGGGAACTGTGAAATCATACATCACTGGAGAATCAGTTCACTTGGATATTCAAAAATGTGATCTGAACATAATGTAGCAGGAGAGATTACTGAGAGTTGATTTGTTTTTCATAATGTGTCTTCTAACAAACATACTAATGTATGTCTCTGGAAAGACTGAGTAGTGCATAAGGTCTTATCCCACACAGCTTGAAAACACTGAAAATATTTTTGTGAGTTATCGTTACATATCTTCTGTAGGACGAAACTAAAATAAGGGAATGACCTGGAATATTTTTTATATGACAATGAAATGGCCTGTTAAGGATAGAGAAAAGGATTGGAACAAAAAACATCAGTACGTTCAACTTTGTTTACTTGCAGGACTTTTTTCAGGTTTAAACCCTCTTCTAGTTAATAAGTACTCTATCCACTCCCGCACACCCCTATCCAAGGGTTACTGCTAATTCCATCAGTCCACCCTAATAGATGAGCTTTCCTACTTTGGGAACTTACACACATGGAATCATACAGTATGTACCCTTTTATATACTTTACTTCATTGATTGTGATCACAAATTCATGTCTTATCCATAGTATGCAGTAAGATGACAACAATAATTCATTTTCTTGTCATGGTAAATTTACAATTCAGAATTATATAGGATATATATAGAAAAACACATCTTATGTCTTCTCTTAAAATCCGTTTTTTAGGTTTTTTATGCTTTTCTTTTGGTTTTCTATCAAAAAACCAGGATTGGTTATCAATCCTAGCTTGCATTACATTGTGTGCTGGACATTGTGTATGAGGATTTAGATAATGTTACCTTTCTCCATAAAGGATTCACTTTTTGGTCATAGGCAGATAAAGAAGTCAAGTTTCATTTTACTAGAGTCAGGTTTTAGTTTTAGCTTTTCTTAGGGTAGTCCTTTTTTTCTGTGGAGATAGCCTTTAAGGGTTTCATCTGAAATGGACCCCTGACCTTATCTCTCAAACACCACAAATCTTCAAATATCTTTGCTCAAAATTTTGGCTTCCCAGTCTTATCTTCCACTTGTCTTCTTGGTGTCTTTCATATGCAGCTTAGGTGTCAGCTAAGGCCATGTGGGGAAACTGTACATAGAATTTCCAACTCATTTCTATGATGTTCTTCCCTGTCAGTGATCTTGGCTCTACAGATCTGAGCATCTCCAAACTCTTAACTTATGCCTCCCCATTGTGATAGAAAGGCCTCCAGATCGAGGAACTGCTTTCTTCCTCTCTTCTCAGTGCTGTGTTAGTGACTGCCCAGGGGAAATAGGCAAATTTGAGTCTCACCTCAGTTAGCTTACTTTCTGTCTGTAATATTGACCTTTCAACCCCTGTCTTTGGATGGTTTATAATGGTTTCAAATATACATTTATTTATTTATCAAAATGAATTGGCTTTTATTGTTGAGCTCAGAGAGTGAGTTGATCTGACTCATGCACTATGTCAGAAGTGGAACAAAATGATACTTATTTTTAAAATAATCTTTTGACCATGCCACACCTGGGGAGTTTCATTAGTCCTAGTTGATATCTAGTTTCAACTTTTCTCCATCTTTTTACCTCCTCTTTAGTTAATCCTTTATTCTCTCTTTTCCCTCATTTTCTCTTCTTACTCTTTGGCAATAACGAAATACTCTGCTTATCTTATACAGGTACTATTGCCCATTTTTTGAAGCCTTGGACTGTGTTGTTACCCCAGCTGACAGGATGCATTTTCCACACCAAGGCTTTAATTTTCCTAGTGAAGGCAGTTCCCATTTTAGAGACGTTCTCATCTGGTGGTTAGAAAATTCTCCCCCTGCCCCTACCAAATTTCTACAAATGTACTTTTGTTTTTATATAAATGATGCCTAATTCCAAAGAGAAATTGAAGTGGCTTGACAGGAGGAAGTCAAAGTCCTTAAACTTAAAATGTATTTTTTGTATTTATCTTGCTCTCAATTTGAAGAGTAATATTTCATGTATTCCAATTTTAAGATCTTAGAGAATATTTAAAACTTCAAATCTGACTTGAAGCTCCTTAAAATTTACATATATATGTGTATTTTTTAATTTTTAAGTTCTAATGAAAGCTGATATTATGAATATTGCCCTTTTAAGCCTACCATCCCTCCCATTTTATTTTCTTAGGCTAATTTTCTAGATTCACTTAGATATCATCATTTATCATTTAAGCAGATTTTCAATATATATATGATGTTCATTCGCTCAGTATTTGTTGAATGATAATTCAGGTCCATGCTCTGAGTTAAGTGCTGGTATATAATCGTGAGCAAAACACACATGTCTCCATGGAGCCTACAGTTCTGTGAGGAGGAACAGATATTAATAAAATTACATAAAAATACAAACTGTAAACTGTGAAAATCATTGAAAGGTACATGTGCAGCCTCTATGAGAGCATAGAGGAGTCAGATATTGGTTGGGAGTTGCTAAACAGCCTTATTGTGTTGAAATTTTACCTAAGATTACATTAGGTAATTACCCTGAATAATCAGCAAGGTAAATGATCTTCAGTTACACCTGGAGTCAAAGCTTGTTTTCTGAATGCAGCACAAAGTTTCTAATCATCATGAGATCATCACATTAATAACATTCCAGTGTTTAGGAGGTTTCTCACAAGCCTATATAATATTGTGTGGATAGGATGTCCTTTATTTTAAGTATTACTCTGTTTAATGCATGGGTAGGTGGTGTAGGGACAGAGAAAAAGAGAGTTCTTTGTTATATAATACTCAGCAAATTTACTTATTCAGTGTATTTTTTAAAAATTTCATTTATGCTCCAAGTTATGCTGATAGATGGAAAGAAGGGTGTGTTGATATTTTTCATGGCAAATCACATTTATTTCTGGTCCTTGAGCATAAACTTCAAAATATATCCAAAAATGATGAAAGCTGAGTACCTCAGAAGAAAATAACCAGCCAAACACTATTGTCACTTGAAATACTACTAATTTTGTTCTTGCCACTTTGCTAAGGGAGCCCTATGAGCAGAAGAAGGGAGGCAGGGATGTGTACAGTGTTCCTGGGAAACACAGGCACAGCGGGGAATACAGAGAGAGGTGGAAGGGAGTGGGGAAAATAGATCACACCCAGGTAAGGGTGTCTTGCTCAGAATTGGTAGGTCCGGGGTGGGGGTGGCGGGGAGCCGCTGAAATAGGTTTGCGTGTTTGTGTCAGGGAAAATAGCTGTTTTTTGGTAAGATTGCTCTGAGAAATCTGAGAAAGTAGATTGAAGAGAGGAAAGTAAGACCGATTAGATCCCAGGTCTGATAAGGGGTGATACTCAAGAGTTACACAAATACCACCTCTGATTAAAGATACTCTTTTTTTTTACTTTTGGAAAAAAGCTCAACAACTGGGGGATTTAATGACTGATAGGCTTGAGAGATACTGATTAAAACCTCAGCTTTTGGACAATTGATTTGTATTTAATAATTTGGGTTTTTTTTGATTTTCATATTACTTTAAGCATTATATGTTTTGACTTTTTGCTGTTTGATTCCCTCAAATCATGCTGCCCCACAATTTAAGGTAACCTTAATGTAAATATGTAAGGAAATTAGAAGCCTCCCTAACTAAAATGGAAACGCATTGTGTCAGTTTGTCTGAAGGACCTTGAGTAATGCACGTTTGAATGTTTGTCTGAATATAGTTTTTAGGCTATTGACAAAAATTTGACACAGAGGCCAAGCTTAGCAGTGTGGGCCCAGAGAAAGACCAAAGCCAGGCATGAATATTTACTGACAGGCGGTTAAGTAAAACAGCCACTCTGCTGTTTGTCTTTTCACTGTCCTGGATATTTGCTTCTTATTAATCTTTTAGGATGCATTCTTCCTTTGCTGAATCCATTATTAAACAGAGAACAAGCGTTGTGTTAGCATTGTTTGTTCTTGCTCAGGTTGATGGATAAAAAAATGTGCTTGATGCATTTAGAAGAAATTGTCTTATCTTTCTAGTTATGTGCATTTACAAACAGAACAAGATCTTTAATAAGATACCCTTATTTTTAGCTGTTTTTAGGTGAGATAAATGTATACCTTCACACTAGATTGTGGAGAATGATCTCACAAAATCCCTAAACTCTGCCACCTACTCCTTGGGAGATTTAATAGAATCATCAAGGCAGTTACGTTTATGGGTTTTGTGACATAAAAAAATATACTGGGTTTTGTGTGTTGTGGGCCAGCTGAGGATTCCTTATTCTAGGACGATTTTCCGTATTTACCTGCAGTCTTAATTATTGTCTTATAATAATTAAAACTAACGTTATATTGTTTACTAATATTAAGTATCTATATCTACAATTCTCTTTCTTTTAACAACCTTTCAATTTAGAGATAAAGTGACTGAGGCCTGGAGAGTTTAGGTAACTTGTCCAATATAAACTAACTATAAATAAATACACTGATATTCAAATTTAAGTCTGTCAAATTTAAAGATCCTATTTTTTTTTAATAAACCCTGCTGCTTTTTCATAGAGATAAATGTCATACCAAATTATTTTTCTTCTACTAAGGGGAGGAGGATGAGGTATGGAGGAGTTGTATCTTGACAACATGAAATAATAAAACCTCACTGTAATAAAAAAAAAAAGGCAGCTAGTCGTCCTGTGGCCAGCTCATTAGTGTCTTAAAATAAAGAATCCTGTTCTGGTGATGGCAAATTTTTGGCAACTAACAAAAATACAAACACTTTGAAGTAGGCTTCTACTATTACTTTTTTGTGAGCAATTTATACTTTTGTCTTTTTGTTTTCTCAGAGTATTAGTTTCAGAAAAACCAAATAGTCACTTCGGTGTGACCTTAATGGGTTTTGCAAGGCCTGGTAACTGACTGCTTGATGGATGATGTCAAGGTGAGTGGCATGTACAAGGATGGAGTCAGTGATCCCACATTTTCCAAAGCATGATTTGTATTTTGAGAATGTATTTGTCTAGTCAAAAGGAAAGACATTCAGCATCAAGGAAGCAAATTTTGGCATTTTAAAAATCCACCTTGTTAAATTGTGCAGTTGGAACTAAATCAGGGATTAACAAATGATAGCTACTTGGACCAAATACCCTTATCTGAGGCCTGTTTTAGTATGCCCCCTGCCCCCGCCCCCAATTTCAGAATGGTTTTTATGTGTTTAATGGATTGTAAACAAAAAGTCCCCAAAAACCAAAAAAGCAAAGAAGAACATGTGAGAGACCTTCTGTGGCCCTCAAAGTCCAAAATATTTATTGTCTGCCCATTTACAGAAAAGTTTACCTATCCCTGAGCTAAACAGTGAAGGTTAAGCTATTTAAACACATACCACTTATATTCCATGCAGCTTGCCTTAGAGAAACAATAAATTTGGGCTTCAATCCTATTTACTGCTTGTGCGAACTTGGGCAGAATACACAATGTTCTTGAGGCACCTTACTCATTCTTGAAATAGGTATAATATTATCTACATCATAGTATCATCAGAAGGATTCTATGTGGAAAGAAAGTTTTAAGTGTCAAAAGCAGATTGCAAAGTTGACTGTAGAGTACAATCTCAGCTTTGTAAAAATATGTTTATTTTTATGATTGCATTCACATGAAAAATGCCTGGGAACATAGCCACTGAATTGTTAGCAGTGGCAAATCCTAAAGAATGAGAATAAAATAAAAATGTTTACTCTTTATTATATGCAGTTCTGTATTAAAAGTTTTTAAGGCACTACTTTTTTAACTGTAGACTAAAAATAATTTAAGAGTTGGCATACAGTAGGGATAGGCTATGTTGATCCCTCCTTGCTCCTTAAAGAAGTGTGAAAGATCCTCTCTATAGTGTTTTGTTGTTTGGAACAGGATATTGTAGAAAAGCCTTAAGTGTAGACCTGGGATAGCAGAACTCAAAATTTTTAGGAGAATAAACATACATTCTTTTAAAATGTACTTTATAGCTTAACAACTTAAAACATCTTGACTTCTGAAAAGGAAATCAGACTCAATACTTCATTTCAGGTTTTGGCCTCTATGTGGCAGGATGGGGAGCCTCACAATAGGAGGCCATTTTCTCCATGCCTTGCCTGGGGGAAATTCCATCACTTATGTGTCCATCTGGATACTCTTTTGTGCCTGAAATCAAAATCACGGATAACTTCAGAGGACCCAACACTTGGGTTATTGTCAGTGAGTTGTCCCTTAGAGTGCTGTGTTGTGTCCCTGAATTTCATTGCTGTCCTCAGCCAGGCCTTCAGCCATGTCTGGTTTGGTCTATAGTTGTGAACAAGGCTGGGGCCTTTCCTGTAGGAACTTTGTTTCTCAGGAAATCTTTGGGAGACATCTAGTCATCAAGTTTCTCTCTGTATTCTGTAATTCTTTTATTGAAGGAAATCTTTACAATTTTTTATTTTAGAATAGTTTCAGATTTACTAAAAGTTGCAAAATATAGCAGAGTTCTCATATACTCCTTTTCCTTATTGTTAACATCTTACTTTGTCATAAAACACTTGTTAGAACTAAGGAACCAAAATTGGTATGTTATTATCAAGTAAACTCAATACTCTATTTGGATTTCACTAGTTCTGTGATTCCTAAGGAGATATTTTTGCCAAAAGCACTAGGATGTATGGGAAAGTGTTGCCTGTTTTATTTTAGACTCAGCTCTGTTCCTTTGAATACAACTTTTAACAATTAGTTGCAGGGTTGATAATTAATTACATTATTTTCTAGATGTGTCCTGACCAAAAGATGTGAAAGGGGTGTCATTAGGAGCAACATTGTTTTTTCACATGGCAGCTCTTTGCACTTTTGGGAAAACAAAGAGGCCAGAGTAGGGAAATCTGAGCTTTTGCTGAGAAGGAGCAGGTTGGGGTACCTCTGGCTGGGGCTCTCCCTGCCTTGGGACACTATAGAAATGATGCTGATTTCAGACAAAACTATAGTAACTGGGAAAGCAGTAGGGGGTTCAAATAGATAAGAAATAAAATTTGTATAAAGCAGAATAAAGTGAAACAACAAGGATCAACTTTAAAAAACATTTTAAAAAGCTATTAAATTGCCCTAGGGATTTGGGGGTGGTGGTCATAGAAAATATTGTATGTATACTGTACCTTCTTTTTCAGTTATTACTACTTTATTAAGCTGATTACTTGTTTTCCAAAAATTTTTTATAGATATATAACCACATATAGAAAATTATTAAGCTCAATAAATGACAAAAGATGTGACAAAAAATTTACTTATGTAAATGTTCTTAAAATATCAGTTTTTTAATGTCTGTGGCATTGTAATTTTTTTCTCTTTCATTCCTCATATTACACCTCTTGCTTTTTTCCTTGATTAGATTGGCAAGAGATCTATCAATTTTATGAGTTTTTTAAATTCTTTCTATTATATTTGTTTTCTATTTTATTTTAAATTTATGTTTTCATTCTTTTTTTGAAGTTTCTGTCTTGATTCTGAATTCTTTAAATACATTTTTAAATCATTGGTATTTTCTCTTTTAAAAATACAAAATCCACCTCTGTGAATGCTGTCTGTACATGTGTGTGTGTGTGTATGTGTGTGTGTGTGTATGTGTGCATGCATGCATGCATGTGTGTGTGTGTTTGAGTGGGCAAGATGCCATTCATTAAACAAATAAATATTGAGTAGTGGACCAGATACTGTGTTAATTACTGGGGATACTGAATAATGAAGACTCTATTCTTGCCCTCAAGAAGCTTATGGTGGATTTCTGGGAAGATGGTGGTGTGAGCAGGGTGGTGGAAATCTCCCAAAACCATATATATTTGTGAAAATGCAACAAATACAACTATTCCTAAAAGACAGACCAGAAGATACAATACAACAGCCAGGCTACAGCTACATCTGTGAGAACTCAGCGCCTCATGAAGCGGGTAAGATACAAAGCCTTGACCTGGTGGGACCCGAGCACTCCCCACCCCAGCGCACCCGCGGGAGGAAAAGATTCAGAGTGGGGAGGGAGTGGAAGCACAGGCCGGCTAAATAACCCCCAGGTGGTCTGCGCTGGGAGCACTGACACACATTGCGTGGCATATCAGAGATTAGAGAAACAGAAGTACAGGATCTGAGACCGAGACCGCAAGTGGGTCCCCTCAGCTGGCCCCATGGGACAAAAGAAAAGCACGTGCTTTTTAAAAAAAGTCTTAAAGAGACAAGACCCAACAGTGGAACAAAATCATCCCAGCGCACTCGGCCAAGCAGGCTGGAGTCTTGGGGAATTTTGGACCCCCTGGCCAGCTGCTGCCGAGGATTCCCACAGAGATCAGCAGCCTGCCATTTGTTCCCCCCCGCCTGGCCAGAGCCTCAAAGGGTCCAGGAACCTCCACTGCTGCGGAACAGCGGAGGAGCGGCCCTGCCCACAGCAACCTCACAGAATCTACTCCCAACTGGTGGGCACCTAAGTGGGAAGAGCCCCAGAACCAGGTTCGGAAGGCACCAAGGGGACCAGAATGCACCCAATGAGACTACAAACCCCCACAGTACTATAGGCTAAGCTAAGTCAGCCTGCAACAGGCAGCTTAGGGAATTATCCCAGAGACAGCCTCCCAGTGTGCTGGAAAACAGCTCAGGCCCCTAAGAAGGGAAAGGAGAACAACAAGCAGGAAGGGACTTTGTTCTCCCAGCTGACACACGTGGCACATACGAGCAACCATTTTTGTCGCCATGAAAAGACAAAGGAATATGGTACAGAAAAAGATTAGCCAGACAACCCCAGAGAAGGGGCCTGATGGGATAGACTTATACAATCTTCCTGAAAAATAATTCAGATTAAAAGTCATAACCATGCTGATTGATCTACAGAGAAATATGCAAGAGCTAAGGGAGGGAGTGAAGAAAGACAATGCAGAAATCAGACAAGCGATCGATGGGCTTAGGAGCAGACTGGACAAGGTGCAAGAGACTGTTAATGGAAAAGAAATCAGAGAACAGGAATACAGAGAAGCTGAAACAGAGAGACATAAAAGGATCTCTAGGAATAAAAGAATATTAAGAGAACTGTGTGACCAATCCAAATGGAACAACATTCGCATTATAGGAGTACCAGAAAAAGAAGGGAGAGAAAAAGGGATAGAAGGTGTCTTTGAAGAAATAATTGCTGAAAACTTCCCCAACCTGGGGAAGGAAATAGTTCCTCAGACCATGGAAGCCCACAGATCTCCCAACACAAAGGACCCAAGGAAGACAACACCAAGACATATAATAATTAAAATGGCAAAGATCAAAGATAAGGACAGAGTATTAAAGGCAGCTAGAGAGAGAAAAAAGATTACCTACAAAGGAAAACCCATCAGACTATCACCAGACCTCCCAACAGAAACTTTACAGGCCAGAAAAGTATGGCATGACATATTTAACGTAATGAAACAGAAGGGCCTCAAACCAAGAATATTGTATCCAGCACGATTATCATTTAACTTTGAGGGAGGGATTAAACAATTCACAGACAAGCAAAAGCTGAGGGAGTTTGCCTCCACCAAACCACCTCCACAGGATATCTTAAAGGGACTGCTCTAGAGGGAAGCACCCTTAAGGCTAAAAAGATGTCACCAGAGAAAATAAAATCATAGCAAAGAAAGCAGACCATCCAAATACTAACTAAAGGCAAAAAATAAAGTCAACTATCCACAAAAACAGTCAAAAGAAATGTAAAAATGTACAGATAAAACACCTAGTGTATAAAGAATGGAGGAGGAAGAATAAGAAGGGAGATAAATAAAGAAACATCAGACGGTGTTTACAATAACTTAACAAGAAAGTTAAGTTAAACTGTTAGATAGTAAAGAAGCTACTCTTGAACCTTTGGTAACCACGAATTGAAAGCTAGCAATGGCAATAAATACATATCTATCGATAATCACCCTAAATGTAAATGGACTGAATGCACCAATCAAAAGACACAGAGTAATAGAATGGATAAAAAAGCAAGACCCATCTATATGCTCTTTACAGGAGACTCACCTCAAACCCAAAGATATACACAGACTAAAGGTGAAGGGATGGAAAAAGATATTTCATGCAAACAACAAGGAGAAAAAAGCAGGTTATTGCAGTACTTGTATCAGAAAAAATAGACCTCAAAACAAAGAAAGTAGCAAGAGATAAAGAAGGACATTACATAATGATAAAGGGGTCAGTCCAACAAGAGGATATAAGCATTTAAAATATATATGCACCCAACACAGGAGCGCTGACATACGTAAAAATAATACTAACAGAATTAAAGGAGGAAATAGACAGCAATGCATTCATTTTAGGAGACTTCAACACACCACTCACTCCAAAGGACAAATCAACCAGACAGAGAATAAGTAAAGACATAGAGGCACTGAACAACAGACTAGAACAGATGGACCTAACAGACATCTACAGAACTCTACAGCCAGAAGCAGCAGGATACACATTCTTCTCAAGTGCACATGGAACATCTTCCAGACTAGACCACATACTACGCCACAAAAAGAACCTCAGTAAATTCAAGAAAATTGAAATTCTACCAACCAACTTCTCAGATGCCAAAGATATAAAGCTAGAAATAAATTGTACAAAGAAAACAAAAACGCTCGCAAATACATGGAGACCTAACAGCACGATCCTAAGTAATCAATGGATAAAAGACCAAATTAAAACAGAGATCAAACAATATATGGAGACCAATGACAACAATAACACAAAGCCACAACTTCTGTAGGATGCAGCAAAGGCAGTCCTAAGAGGAAAGTATATTGCAATACAGGCCTATTTATAGGAGGAACAATCCCAAATGAATAGTCTAAAGACACAATTATTGAAATTAGAAAAAGAAGAACAATTGAGGCCCAAAGTCACCAGAAGGAGGTATATAATAAAGATCAGAGAAGAAATAAATAAAATTGAGAAGAATAAAACAATAGGAAAAATCAATAAAACCAAGAGTTGGTTCTTTGAAAAAATAAACAAAATAGATAAACCCCTAGCTAGACTTATTAAGAGAAAAAGAGAATCTACACACATAAACAGAATCAGAAATGTGAAAGGAAAAATCACGACGGACCCCACAGAAATACAAAGAATTATAAGAGAATACTATGAGAATCTATATACTAACAAGCTGGAAAACATAGAAGAAATGGACAACTTCTTAGAAAAAATAAACCTTCCAAGACTGACCAAGCAAGAAAAAGAAAACCTAAACAGACCAATCACCAGCAACGAAATTGAATCGGTAATCAAAAAACTACCCAAGAACAAACCTCCTGGGCCAGAAGGAATCACCTCTGAAATTTACCAGACATTCAGAGAAGAAATAATACTCATTGTCCTTAACATTTTCCAAAAAATAGAAGAGGAGGGAATACTTCCAAACTCATTCTACGAAGCCAGCATCACTCTAATACCAAAACCTGGCAAAGACCTCACCAAAAAAGAAAATTACAGACCAATATCCCTGATGAATGTAGATGCAAAAATACTCAACAAAATGTTAACAAACCGAATTCAAAAATACATCAAGAGGATCATACACCATGATCAAGTGGGATTCATCTCAGGGATGCAAGGATGGTACAACATTCGAAAATCCATCAACATCATCCACCACATCAACAAAAAGAAGAACAAAAACCACATGATCATCTCCATAGATGCTTAAAAAGCATTTGACAAAATTCAACATCCATTCATGATAAAAGTTCTCAACAAAATGGGTATAGAGGGCAAGGACCTCAACATCATAAAGGCCATATATGACAAACCCACAGCCAACATCATACTTAACAGCAAGAAGCTGTAAGCTTTTCATCTAAGATCAGGAATAAGACAGGGATGCCCTCTCTCTCTACTGTTTTTCAACATAGTACTGGATGTCCGAGCCATGGCAATCAGACAAAACAAAGAAAAAGAAGGCATCCATATTGGTAAAGAAGAAGTCAAATTGTCACTATTTGCAGATGACATGATACTGTACATAAAAAACCCTAAAGACTCCACTCCAAAACTACTAGAACTAATATCTGAATTCAGCAAAGTTGCAGGATACAAAATTAACACACAGAAATCTGTTGCTTTCCTATACACTAATGATGAACTAACAGAAAGAGAAATCAGAAAACAATTCCATTCACAATTGCATCAAAAAGAATAAAATACCTAGGAATAAACCTAACCAAGGAAGTGAAAGACCTATACCCTGAAAACTACAAGACACTCCTAAGAGAAATTAAAGAGGACACTAACAAATGGAAATTCATCCCATGCTCTTGGTTAGGAAGAATAAATATTGTCAAAATGGCTGTACTACTTAAAGCAATCTACAGTTTCAACATAATCCCTATCAAAATACCAATAACATTCTTCAATGAACTTGAACAAATAATTCTAAAATTCATATGGAACCACAAAAGACCCTGAATAGCCAAAACAATCCTGAGAAGGAGGAATGAAACAGGGGGAATTACACTCCCTGACTTCAAGCTCTACTACAAAGCCACAGTAATTAAGACAATTTGGTATTGGCACAAGAACAGACCCACAGACCAGTGGAACAGAATAGAAAATCCAGACATTAACCCAAACATATACAGTCATTTAATATATGATAAAGGAGCCTTGGATATACAATGGGGAGATGACAACCTCTATAGCAGCTGGTGTTGGCAAAACTGGACAGGTACATGTAAAACAATGGAACTGGAGTACTCTCTAACCGCATACACAAAAGTAACCTCAAAATGGATCAAAGACCTGAATGTAAGTCATGAAACCATAAAGCTCATAAAAATAACAAAGGCAAAAATCTCTTGGACATAAACATGAGCGACATCTTCAAGACCATATCTCCCCAGGCAAGGGAAACAAAAGCAAAAATGAACAAGTGTGACTATATCAAGCTGAAAATCTTCTGTACAGCAAAGGACACCATCAGTAGAACAAAAAGACATCCTACAGTATGGGAGAATATATTCATAAATGACATGTCAGATAAGGGGTTGACATCCAAAATATATAAAGAACTCATACCTCAACAAACAAAAAGAAAATAATCCAATTAAGAAATGGGCAGAGGACATGAATAGACACTTCTCCAAAGAAGAAATTCAGATGGCCAACAGGCACATGAAAAGATGCTCCACATCACTAATCATCAGAGAAATGCAGATTAAAACCACAATGAGATATCACCTCATACCAGTGAGGATGGCCAACATCCAAAACACAAACAACAACAAATGGTGGCAAGGATGTGGAGAAAGGGGGACCCTCCTACACTGCTGGTGGGACTGAAAATTAGGTCAACCATTGTGGAAAGCAGTATGGAGGTTCCTCAAAAAACTCAAAATAGAAATTTGACCCAGGAATCCCACTCCTAGGAATTTACCCTAAGAATGCAGCAGCTCAGTTTGAAAAAGACAGATGCAGCCCTATGTTTATCACAGCACTATTTACAATAGCCAAGACATGGAAGCAACTAAGTGTTCATCAGTAGATGAATGGATAAAGAAGAGGTGGTACATATACACAATGGAATATTATTCAGCCATAGGAAGAAAACAAATCCTACCATTTGCAACAACATGGATGGAGCTAGAGGGTATTATATGCTCAGGGAAATAAGCCACGCCGAAAAAGACAAGTATCAAATGACTTCACTCATATGTTGAGCATTAGAGCAAAGAAAGAAAAACTGAAAGAACAAAACAACAGCAGACTCACAGAACCCATGAAAGGACTAACAGTTACCAAAGGGAAAGGCACTTGGGAGAATGGGTGGGAAGGGAGGGACAAGGGGGAAAAAGGGACATTACGAATAGCAGACACAATGTTGGGGGGCACGGGGAGGGCTGTACATCTCAAAGAAGACAAGTAGTGATTCTGTAGCATTTCACTACGCTGATGGACAGTGACTGTAATGGGGTTGGTGGGGGGACCTGATCAAGTGGGGAGTTTAATAACCATAATGTTGCACATGCAATTGTAGATTAATGATACCAAAATAGAAAATAAATAAAAATAAATAAATAAGTAGGAAAAAAAAGAAGCTTATGGCCTAGCTGAGTGTGATTTTACATATGTATAACCTAGGAATTTTTCTTTTAAACAGTTTCAATTCCTCCATTTCAATCTCTATTTTTTCTGGCATCGCAGGAGATGTACAGGTCTGTGCAATGTGACCCATTGTCATAAGTTCGTCATTACCTGCTAAGAGAGAAATACAAATAAAGTATCACCTTCATTAACAAATACTGATGGAGTAGAGCAGTGACATGGGATAAGCGTTATGATTAATTTTCCTGCCTATGATGAAAAATGCTAAGATATATACAGAATAGTAAGAACAGGAGGGACTCCATATTAAGGCTAAGATTCCATTTTAAAAACCAGGGAGTTGGGAGGTAAGATTCTTAACATATTTATGGTAATCAGACAATGACCAATCCTGTCTTAAGGCAGAACAAGCAGCTCTAAACGATATGTCCCCTAGTGCTTGAGGGTAACCACTATCTTGGAGAAGAACAGGAGCAAAAAATTCCTTGTGTAAAGTTTATCTTACAGAATATCTAGGGAACGGACTATAGATAATGACCTAATGTCTCTCACCAGAGATACGTATCATGAGACCATGAGCAAGCCTACACCCCACCCCTGCCCTTTGTCCCATTCTTGAAATCCTTAAGATGTGAATCCTAAACCTTTAAGTATGCCTTGTCTCTGAGGTTGCCCACACTCCCCTTTCTTTGAGAGTGTACTTTGCATTAAATGAAGCCTTCTTGCTGTTCGTCTTACTGCATTTTGTCTCTGTGCTCTTCCAGTGGTGCCTTTGTTACTTTGCTATTTCATTCAATTTTCTAGACAAGCACAAGTCTTCTTTCTCTTTCTCTCTGTCCTACTTCAGACAGGTAGGGAAGGGCTACTGAAATCTCTGATTTGGACTTGCAATTTCCCTTTGCCTGGGTGACCTGGACGGGAGACTGCAGCTGCATGATCATGCTCTTTGGTAGCCTGCTCAAAAATCTCCTTTCTTTTCTTTGCTTTCTATGTTCCTTAGAACATAATCTCACTCCATCCAGTGCTCTGCAGCTCCCACAAATCTTGGGGTGGAAGGAGCTTAGTTTCCACTTTAAGATTCAAGCAGACACTGGATACCAAATGACCCTGGCTTCAGGAGTTGGGAGGAGATTTTGCCTCTGCTGAGCAGGAGTTCAGTGAACTTCCATTTCCTCCCTCTGTTTTCCCTCTAATGGCTGCATGGTTGCTGCCATTCACTCGAACCCTCGCTTTAAGGAATGACTTCCTTACCTGCACTCATCCAACCTGTTTGAGAATTCTTTATGAGTCAAGAACTCTTCCCGTCCAGGTTGAGGTTTCACCTAATGCACAGGGAGAGACCTCCCGAGACACAGCTGCCCAACAACACTGATTAAGCTCTTGGCTCAGTAGCATATTTCCAGCCATTGGCAAATAAAACAATATAAGATGTACCCTACCACCTTATTAGCTTATTACCAGTGTATTAGCCTAAAAAGAAAAACAATGATGCAAGGTAACCCTAGTTAGTTCCAAAAAATGTTACTGATCTAAATTCTTCAAGAGATTAGAAAAAGAGGGGATTTCTTCTAGCTGGAACTGACAGCTGAGGCTTCATGGAGGAAAGCTTCAGACTGAGTGCATACAAGGGGTTTCAAGGGTTAACCAGATGAGTCAAATTTATTAAATGCCTCTTTGCTCTTTCTTTGTGTTGCTCCTTTTCTTTTATTTCTTGCCTTCTGTGTGCCAAGGTGAACCTTTGTTCATTTCTCATTAGCTGAATTAGAAAAAATGGTTAAAATAGATTAAGATGGGCGGCAGCAGGCCATGCCACCCTGAGAGTAATTAACTGTAACACAGCAAGTATGGAAATTATTCTGCTTGCTTTATTTCTTTGAGTTCCACTTCAGGACTTGAAACCTTCCTATACCAGTGATTAACTAACTGGTTATCTGGATATTGTGCCACAATGTAGACTTATGGCCTGGAGTCTTACTTCATGGTAGAAATGAATACTCACTCTATACTTTTCCTTGGTACCTTCAAATGTTGTATATGGTTAGAGAATTTCTGTAGTAATATAAAAGTTTACTTTTCTAATGGTTTTCATCACATGTATTTTTATTTTTAAAATATAAATGGCACATAATTATTCTGTAGTCATATACATATGTATGTGTGTGTGTGTGTATGTGTGCATACATACACACATACACACACAAATTTTCCAACCCCTAAAGAGGTGACTTTTTTAAAGGAAATGAAAATAAAAATTTCATAGGATGTAGGGAAGAGCAAACGCACATCACAGACTTATCTGACAAGTCTCTTGCAAGAGCCTGTCCATAGATTGAAGATTCACTCTGCTCAATTTGCATCCTTGGCCCAGTAAATGTTTTATGACCTCCCTCTATGAGCACTCACAGCCAGAAGGAGGTAATGCAAAATTGATCTGTATATTAAAACTGCTGAGCCAAGCGGGCTTGCTCCTGAAATTACACTGATTATGTGTATGTGAGATTCAACAGGCCCTATTGAAACAGCATAGTATTTGAAAAGACACCCATCAACTGCATTTTTTACACACATAGTTTCTTCCTTTCCTCCCCGTCTTAACCTTATGATCCAACTCCCATACTCACATTTTTAACTCCCTTTTGGACTCATGAATAGCAATGAATGTTTTCAGAAAAGAAGATACTTCACCATTATGCTCAGCAGTCTGTTATTTCTAGAATATAAGAAAGGACATGGACCTTGGAATCAGCACACCGGGGCTGGAATCCCAGCTTCACCATTTAGTTGCTTTGTGGTTTGGGAAAATTATTGTATCTCTCTGGGCCTCATGTTGCTATTTTAAATTGAGGATAACAATATCAACCTTCCAGAATTGTTTCAAATATAACCTGTATAGCCAGGCTTTGGCTCTCTGTGAATATACAATGAGGTCCATTTCCCTTAATGTTAGACGGTGTGAGTTAATACTGGCATAATGGGTACCCTTAAAACATGCCCTAATTATTTATGGAAATGACACCAGTTTCTCCCATACATGGGCTAATAACAGATTCATTCAGGTTCTTCATTCTGTCTTTTTTGACAAGCTCCCAGGATATTCATTTTATAACAACTGTTACTTAGTACCTATTTTGTGCTACGAACTTTTCTAGACTATGGGTTATTTGGTGAATAGGACAGACAGGTCCTTGTTTTCATGAAACTTATTGATAAAGGCAGGTGGAGGGTGAGGGTGTTACGGGTCGGGTTTTCTTCTCCTTGGTCCTTGTCCCTCTGCAACAAAGAATTGAAAGGCAGAGACACAATAGTGAAGTGGAGTAAAGTTTTATTTGAATACACTCCAAGGGTGGAGTGGGGCAGAGTCAAGGTAGACAAAGGCCCCAAACTTTAAGGAAGGGGGTCTATTTAGCACCACCTAGCTGGGAGGCACTTCTTTTGATTGACAGGGTGAGGTCATTTGACTGACATCTGTAGTTATACATCCATTCCTCTTGGTGATATGTCATTTCCCAAAATGCACACAGAAAAGCCCACGGGGGAAGGAGGGAGAGCAAAAATGCAATTTTATTTTAGTGAGATTATCAGGAGGTGTGGTTTGGGTGGTTCTTAGTTTTGTTTGATTGCAACCTCATCTGGACCTGGTTGGGACTGGTTTTGCCTAGTCCCCACAGGCAAGAAGTTTTCTCCCTGCAAAGCCTTTGTTGTCTTCACTTGGGACCCCCTACCTGGGAAGAGTTTAGGCAGTTTTTTTTTCTTGAACCTTGTCTTCCCCTTCCCAGCTGCTCATGTCTATCTTTCTACCTAACAAGGGTATCAGACAAAATAGATAAAAAGTTTAGGACAAATACTCCAAAGGAGATACAACAGAATGATCCTGTAGTAATTGACTGGCAAGCTCATATAAGGAAGCAACATTAGAGTTGGTAGTCAGGACAGTCTTCTCTGAGGAGTTGACATTTGAGATAAGACCTAGATGGTAGATGGAACCTACTAAGTAAAGATGAGAAGTGGAGGATGAACATTCCAGGTTGAAGAAGGAACAATGCAAAGTTTGAGAGAGGATCACCAAATTAGAGCAACTGAGGGAAGAGGAGTATGATTCTGGTCAACAATTCTGACAAGTAGTTTCTTCCCCACATCACAAAGCAATTCTTCAACAACAGCTGGGTGTCCTATAATTTAACTCAGTTCTGACACTATCTACTCAGAGATACCAACAGATTCCAAAGGGTGAGGGCTTAGACCCACAACACTGCTCTCCACTTCAGAATTCAGGTTGGTATCTGTGCTTCTGAATGGCTGGCTATAAATTGGAGGTAGCCAGGACCCCTTCCTTGGGTTTGCTTAATTGCTAGGATGGCTTACAGAACTCAGGAGAACAGTTTACTCAATAGGTTTCCAGTTTATTACAAAGGATACAAAAAGCAAAACTGATAGCCAGATGAAGAGTTACACAGGACAAGGTATGGTGAAAGGGCAAGTAGCTTCCATGCCCTCTCCAAGCATCCCACTCTCCCTAAATCTCCACATATTCACCAACCCAGAAGCTCTCTGAAACCATCCTTTCAGGATTTTATATAGGCTTCATTACATGGGTATGATTGAGCAAGTCATTGGCTACGGGCAATTAATTTGACTTCCCTGGAGGTCAGAGGGTGGGACTGAAAATTCCAACCAGCTAATCACAGGATTGTTTCCTCTGGTTAGGTGACCAAAAGTCACTTCGTTAACATAACAAAAGACACCGTTGTCATTCTAATCACTTGAAATTCCAAGGCTTTTAGAAACTGCCAGAAACAGGGAGGAAGACCAAATACATGTTTCTTGTAAATCACAGTATCACACAGAGAATATAGCTGAAACAGTGAGAAAGGGATAAGGTCGTACAAGGTGAGTCTGAGAGTTGTGCAGGGTCCTGATCATGTATGGCCTTGCAGAACATCAGAGGACAATTAGAATAATTGGAAGATGTTGACATGTTTTAAGCAGATAACCTACATTATGTAATTTGCATTTTAAAAAGATAATTCTGGCTTCTGGGTTAGTAAGAATATGGGTACAATAGTGGAAATAGGGGAAATATTTTGGCCTTTATTGTAGTACAGGTAAGAGAACATGCTGGCTGGCTTTGGTAAGGAGGTAGAGTAGAGAGAGAGATGAAGGATTTGAGATCAACTTTGACATAGAACCAATATGACATCGATGGATTGGGTAAAGGGGCAAAGAGGATTCAGAAATGATGACTAGGATTAGTTATTTAGCAGTATTTACTGACTTGGGGAAGGGATAAAATGATTTTTTCTTTCTTGGTGGCTGGGTGGTATAGTACACAGCATGAGTTGTTTTTTATAAGCTGCATTTACACTTACTATTGGAGATGTCAAGGAGTTAGATATACAATCTAAAATTCAGAGTTGAGAAAAGGGTGGGAGATTTAAAATTGAGAGATATGAAAATATATATGGCATTTAAAGCAATGGGTCTCTGTGAGTTATTGGGGAATATGAATGGAGTATAAAGGAAGAGTTATAGGATCAATCTCTAGGATACTCTAATGTAGAAGAAGTTGGCTAGAGAATAACAGAAAATAAAGAAGACTGAGAAAAAGAATCAATGATGGGAAAAAAATGAGATAATGTATGGTGTTCTGAAATTCTAGAAAAAAGTGTTTCAAAAGTCAAAAGTGTTTGACTATGTAACATACTACTGATAAATAAAACAAAAACAGAGAAGGGAGTATAAGGTTTGGCAACATGGAGATCATCAACAAGATCTTGACAGGAGCTATTTCATTGGAGTATATAGAGTGAAAACTCAACTGAAGTGAGTTGAAGATATGATAGGAGCTGAGGAAGTGAATATAGACATCTATTTTGAGACGTTTGGCTGTTGAGGGAAGTAAAGAAAGGAGATACTATTTGGAAGGAGATGAAAGGTCCAGGAGGTTTTTAAAAATTTATTGTTTGTTTGTTTTTCCAAATGGCCCATCTAGAGCCTGTATATTTGCCAATGTTAATAACCCTAGGAGAAGAATAAATTCATGGTTCTGGAAAGAGAGAGAACCATCACTAGAGTGAAATCTTTGAGGGGGCAGGAGTATGTCTATAGAACACAGATGCCTGAGATTTGATAGATAAGGACTGATTTTCATTTGGAGGAGAAGAGAAAGCAGAGGGTGTAGCTTCATTTTTTAGGGGAAATTGAAGACAGTTCTGTCTGATTATTTCATTATCTCAAAGTACAAGGTAAGGTTGTTATTTGAGTTAGCAGGAAGAAAGAGGGATGTTGGAAGGTTTAAGGAGAGAACAGAAGATGTGAAATGGTCACTGACAGGAGAGGGAATGTTAGCTCATAAGGATATGTACTGGCCTTCCCAGGCAGGCTGCAGTCCTCTCTGAGGACATGCATTTAAAGTGAGCCTTCTCAGTAAGGTGGGGTACCTCTGCTGTGAGAGCAGTACGTGAGCGACTGTTCCCTTTGCTGCTCCATTCCAAGGATAAAATGAATACCCACAGAGCAAGATCATGCTGCAACTTTCAACAAAGTTTAATTGAAGTTTTGGATCTGTTAGGAAGGAGCAATGGTGGTATAAACTTGAAAATATTCTTTGATACAGCTGCTTTTGGAGTTCACAGGCACATTTTCTAGGAGCGCTGCCACATAGGTAACAAGGGCCAGTTTACATTCTCACAAGAGAATATTCTTGAAAATAACTCCTCTATGTCCAAGAACCAAGTACTCCAAGGTCCAGGCTAATGAAGATTCTCCATTCTCATCCCAGCCTATGGTTGATCTTCCAACTCCTTATTTTCTGTCCTCGGAATTTTCTTCCTCCCAGGTTGACCAAGTCACTTTTAAAGGAAACCTGTCTTGGATAAAGGAAAACTGAAATGGCTGTAGTCTTGCTGAGCAGCCTGAATGAGATGATGTCAATGTACTTGGATTATCTGCTCTAAATGACATCCTGTATAGAATACCAATAGGTTAGTCCAATGACATACTTTTGAATGGTAGCTTGAGAGGAAAACCGTATCTGTATGTCCTTTCTGCAGTTTTTTTCATCTCAGCTCCAAATATCCTATTTCAGCTGCTCAAGAACATACACAATTCCAAAAAGCAATAGTATTTTCTTAATCCACACATGGTTCAGGAATACAGCTTGCAGAAACAGTTTTTTATGCAGGGCAATTTACATTGCCAAACAGAATTCATGGCTGTGAATATTTTACATTTTCTTCCCTAAAGAAAATATGTGTGTCGTGGCTTTATTTTTGCAGAATCACAGCTCATTCAACAGGTTCCCCAGACCTGCACCAACAAATGGTTTTCATTTCCTTCAATAAAGGAGAATTGAGGTCTCTTCCTACAATGATCGATAACCACTGTAACTTTTAAATAACAGTGTTCATAGGTCTCAAAATAAAATTTAGGATTGAGTTGCAGTCTAATAAACATTGCTAAATGAATTTTAAAGATCACATATTTAATGTGCCTGGAACATACCTACACTATAATAGAGGCCCCATCTTATATATTTTAAATTGTACTCCAAGGAGATACAGAGTTTTGTTATAAGTTGATCATATAGTAATCTGATATCTAACTCATAGGTAGATACCTAGAGAACATGTAGATTCCTCTATCTATAATAATTATTAGTCTCAAAATACAAAAATAAGCTATTATGATGTATGTTACTATTAGTACAAGTGTCTAAATTTGCATTATATTCTGCATTTCTGCTTGATTGGCTCCTCTGCAGAAGCTTGTTACCCCAATTTATTGAAAACTGGCATTTGGATTTATTTATCAAGTTGGCTTACTTCAGCTTCTAGCATGTTTTAAAAATAATCATAACAGCAAATTTTAGTTATACCATTTCATTAGAAATATATTGTTTGCCACATTGAGAATCCAATTTAGCTATATGTTTACACTAGTGGGTGATTACAGTAGGGCCAGAGAAAGACAGAGTAAGAGAGAAAGTGAGAGAAAGAAATTTACAATAAATGGATGCAAAAAAAAAATACTACAGTATAGTTGTGTGGGTTAGCAACTATAATCATAGGGGGATAAAAAGAAAGATGTCTTAATAATTGGAAATAAAAAGTAATTGCAAATAGTATACCAAAATGTGGGGCTGCTGCATAAAGAATGTTGACTGTGAAACAAAATGTTGGCCTGTTATCAAAAATATCAATCATTTTGATATTCATTCATTCATTCAATCTTTTAGTCATTTATCTATCATGCTTAGATGAGAACACTTAGGAAAAAAGTTGATGTCTAAATTCTGAACAAAGGTGGTGAAATAAACTTAATATCTGGTTATATGTCTTTCTTTTTGAGTCATCTGCATACTTGAGTAGTAATCACAATTAATTCTACCACCTTAAAAATGACCAGGCCTATAAAACTATAAAACTCTAGGAGATAACATAGGATAAAATCTAGATGACCTGGGGTATAGTAATGCCTTTTCAGACACAATACCAAAGAAATGATCCATGAAAGAAAAAAAAATTGTTAAGCTGGACTTCATTAAAATGAAAAACTAATGCTCTGCAAAAGACAATGCTAAGAGAATTAGAAGAGAAACCACAGGCTGGGAGAAAATATTTACAAAGGATACATCTGATCAAGGACTGTTATCTAAAATATGCAAGTAAGTTTTAAAACTCAGCAATAAGAAAACAAACAACCTAATCAAAAATTGGGCCAAGGAACTTAACAGACCACTCACCAAAGATGATATACAGATGAAACATAAGCATATGAAAAGATGCTCAGCATAATATGTCATCAGTAAAATACAAATTAAAACAATGCCAAAATCCAGAACACTGGCAACAGCAAATGCTGACAAGGATGTGGAGCAACAGGAAATCTCATTCATTGCTGGTGGGAATGCAAAATGATATAGCCACTTTGGAAGACAGTTTGGCAGTTTCTCAAAACACCATATGTACTCTTACCATCCACATGAAAACCTGCACACAGGTGTTTAAGGCAACTTTATTCATAACTGAGAGATTTTGGAAGCAACCAAGGCATTCTTCAGTAGGTGAATGGAGAAATAAACAGTGGTATTTCCAGACAATGGATTATTCAGAGCTAAAAAGAAATGAGCTATCAAGCCATGAAGAGACATGGAGGAAACTTAATTGCATATTGTCAAGTGAATTAAGTCAATATGGAAAGGCTACATACTGTATGATTCTAAATATATGATGTTTTGGAAAAAGTAAAACTATGGAAACAGTAAAAAGATTAGTGGTTGAAAACAATTTGGGGATAGAGTGGATGAATATGCAGAGCACAGAGCATTTCTAAGGCAGTAAAAATGCTCTGTATGATCTTATAATAGTGGATGCATGCCATTAGACTTTTGTCCAAATCCATACAATGTACAACACCCAGAGTAAACCCTAAGGTAAACCGTGGACTTTAGATGATTATGATATATGAATGTAAGTCCATCCTTGGTAAAAAAATATGCCAGTTTATTCAGTAATGTTGATAATGGGGAAGGCTATATATATGTGGGAGAAGGCTGAGAAATCTCTGTACCTTCCTCCCAATTTTGTTATAAATGTAAAACTGCTCTAAAAAAACAAAGTCTTAAAAAAGAGATCATGCTCTGAACACCAAAAATCCATATTATTTTTGTTTTACTTAATATATATATATATGGCTAATATGGCTTCTGCAAAACTGAGATGTGCTGACTCTGAGTGTAAAACACACATTGCATTTTGAAGTCTTAATAAAAATTAAAAGTAATATAAAATATCTCATTAACAATTTTTTATGTTGATTATATGTTGAGATGGTATTATGGATACATTGGGTAAAATAAAATACATTATTAAAATTAATTTAATGAGCTTCTTTTGCTTTTTTCCATGTGGCTACTCAAAATTTAAAATTAGTGCAGCTTAAATTACATTTCCATTGGACAGTAGTGCTCTGCACCATTCTGCCCACAAGTAATGAAAATTGTTGGAAATGATATAGGAAATTAAAACACACATACATACATATTTAAGGGAGATTATATGACTCTTAAAGTGCAATCCATACTTCTCAGATTAGATGATTTTTTACAGATTTATTCTGATTGTGATTTAGAATATTATTTCTTACAGATTTTTTCACATTAATTGTGTTGATATTTTTGTTTATCTTTCCAAGTAAATTAACTGGGATCATAGAATTTTATCTTTGATTCGGTGTACCTCTCCTTTTTTTCAGTTTATTATCTACTCTGACCTGCTTAAGGGTTTCAAAAATGATCCCATATATGGAATTCCACATGGTAAGTCCTTAGGATCCACTGAGAAACTACGATTCTTGAGGTGGATTTCTGTTTCTCATTGCTGAATCATTTGGCTCTCCACTCACAGCCAGCCCTTGGCTACTGCCGGTTTGCCTCTCTTACTGCTCGCCTTCTCTCACTCCTTCCCGTCATCCTCTGTGTTATACGTTCATGTGTACTTTGGATTTTGTGGATTTTCAGAATGTGTGATGTTTAAGAATGGAAACTAATTTAGGTGTTCAAAAAGGAAAAAGCTTTAATAAGGAAAAAGTTATTGGACAAATACTCAAGAGAATTATGTTGAATACCAGTCAGGAACCCTATTATGTTCAAAATGAAGTAGTATCCAGTACTATTGACATGAATGAAGCTGACATTTGGATACAGAAAATTCACTGAATATAAATTTAAATATTAAAGAATAATGAGGTTATAAGTGTCTGAAAAATTACTTTTGCTCATACCCAGTAGGAATTTTCATGAGCATGGAATTGTGCAACTGTTTCTGTGTCTCTGAAACATCACAAAAGTTTAATTGACAGCTAACCCAAGAAATGTTAGGTATTAGTCCATCTGTAAATGTGGAAGAATTTGCTAAATGACCTGGAATGTTAAGGTTCTGACTTATATATTTTAGACTAAAATATAGTCATATTTATAATCACTTATATTTAGACTATATATGTTTATCTGTATGTGTATAATATAATCCATTAAATAAATGGCAAATATGTATATTGGCATATTTACCTCTTCATCTTTATATTTGTCAGATCAGAAGTTTATCTGGAGTTTTATGAATGAAATATTTACATGCAACTTTACTACATAGGCTTCCCATTTATATATGTTCCTGTAAAAATGAACGTGTCTTTGTGAATTTTTTTTTTGACATTTGTTTTCTCACTCATTATACCTAAGCTTGGAAATGGGTATATTTACATCTTACCTATCTTTTGTGCAGATGAAATTTGGAAATACTAACTGAATGTTTATTATGTGCAGGTGCTTCTTTCCATTTGCCTAGTGGAGCCACTGATTTTGATAGTTGCATTATGGTTATGTATGATAATATCCTTGTTTTAAAGCATTTGGGTGTGATGGGACATTAGGTCAACAACTCTCAATAGTTGAAGAAAGTAGTTTTTGTATTATACTTAAATTTTTTCCCTGAAAGTTTGCGATGTTTAAAGAGAAGAAGAGAAAAGATTGTCACTTGGTAACTGAGTTTGGGAAAGTCCCTTGAACATTCTGAGCTTAGCTTCCTAGTGAAAAATGGGGATACTAATATCTTAAAAAGAAGATTAAGGATTAAGATTACTAGTCAGTTACAGACTAACTGATTTTCTATTTATTCAATGGTCTATAATTTGTATCTGTCATAACATACTTTGGTGTTCAAATTGTCCCATATTTGCTAGTAAAAGCCCATTCTAATTTAAAGCCCTTTTTTCCCTAACATCCTTGCAATGACACCATTTTATGATTTGAAAATCTTCAAATTATATTACATCAAAGAAAAGTATACATTAAATAAGGGCATTTCAGACCTCTTAGGATAGAGATCCTGACAGTGGTCTGCAATAATACAGAACTATTACAAAGCCTCTGAAGAACCACGTCGCCGAGGCTACAGCCCCTGTAGGAGGCGTCTGTGATAGCGGGCACTGGAGCAGCGGTTTGAAGTGCTGTCTGCTCTATTCATAGGGGGTGGGCAGGGGCAACCCTCTGATTTTGAAAAAAAAGAAAACCCAGAAGTTTCCTTACTTGTTTCGAAACATATTAATCCTGTAAAGAAGGAAGAGCATGGTTTGGAACATAGAATTCTGTTATTTTTTTCCTCAGATTCTCAGGAAACTGAAGAGATGAATTTAACAGAAGGAAACATAGGGGTGGGTGGGTTGTGATTTATTTCTCTTAACTACCTTTAGGCAAAATCAGACTCAAGCTACTCCAGACACATAATATTATTTCTTAAAGACCTCCAGAAATAGGAGATTCCATAACCTTCTCAGTAAGCCATTTCAACATCTGCTGATACTTATAGCCTGAATTTCTGTGTTTCTAAACTAAGCCCTCTGTAAGATTGAACCTGCTGTTCCTGTTCTGTCCTCAAAGGAAATAAAAAGTCTGGGCATCATTTTCTTCAAAGTGTCTATAAGAGAGCAGTTTTCAAACTTATAGTCACCATGTTCATTCTCCACTTCTAGGGGGAAGGAACCTAACATTTCCTGAATTTCTTTTCTCTGCTAGAGAGACAATTTTACTAACATTTATTGAGTACTTACAATATGTCAAGGGTGGACCTTATCCAATCTGTTGAAGGCCTGGCTAGGATAAAAGGCTGAATAAGAAAGAATTCTCTCCGTCTGACTGTTTTGAGCTGGGACATCAGTCTTCTCCGGCCTTCAGACCAGACTTAGACTGGGACAGTAAGTGGATCTGAACTTCTCAGTCTCCATAATCCCATGAGTCAGTTGCTTATAATTTATCTATCTATCTATCTATCTATCTATCATCATCTATCTATCTATCTCTCTATCATCTATCATCTATCTATCTATCTATCATCATCTATATCCTACTGGTTTTGTTTCTCTGGAGAACCCTGACTAACATAGTTAGCAAGAGCAGAGCTTAGAACCAAGCAGTCTTATTCCAGCATAATTTATTAAATAATACACTGTGCTATCTCTGATTTTAAAAACATTGTATAATCTTCACAACTTGGCAGAATCAGTGGGACTTTTTCCCCCCATTTTACAAATGAGGAACCGAAGATTTAGAGATGTTGAACAGTTCACCGGTGATCAAATATCTAACCTAGCAAGTGACAGATGTAAATTCAAAATTCAGATAAACATGGCCCTAAAACCAGTAGTATAGTATTGTATCTTCTAAATTTATTACACTCCTTCCATGCAGTTTTTTTTTTTTGGTGGGGGTGGGGTAGGGGAATGTTACCTATGACAAGGGACCTGCTCAGAAAGGCCAGAACCATTAATTTGATTGAACAAGAACTGTATTTTTCATGTATATTCCATCATGAAGGCCCCAAATTAGGTCTATAAAAGGCTGCAAAAGTGAGAAGACTTTTAGCTCCCTTAAAAAAAAAAAAGATAGTAGTCCAGTTTATCAAGGGTCCATTATGTGCTCAGGACCATTCCTAGGTGCAGCAATATTTTATTTAGTTCCCAACACAAATCTCTGTGTTGTTTATGTTCTTACGCTTTTGCAGAAGCAGACCCTTATATAAGGATTCAAATGTAAATAATATATTAATGTATTAATGTACGTTATACATAATATACAATATATAATGTTTATAATGTAATACTCCCAGGAGAAACCAGTAAGGGTGTGGGGAAGGCAGGAAAAGGCTGAGGAAGAAGCAAAGCAAGGGTGCAAATTTGGGCAAGGGCTCACAGAAAGTGACTTCAGCCTGGCCCTCCAGGGGCAAGTGGAGTGTAAGGCACATCACATGGTTTATCCCAGCCTGAGGCATGGAGGCTTGGCTTTCCTCAGCCACCTATTTTCCACCCTTGTTAAGGATGGTCCCAAAGTTTGGGGATGGGGAATATACTCTCCCAGGCACTTATGGAGTTCTGTGCTTGGGGTCAAAGGTCTCTAGCCTGAAGGCAACCTGAAGAATAAAAGTCACAAGTGTGGGCAATTTGGAAATAACCAACATCAAACTTGGGGAGGAGGTGCACAGAAACAATAAACCGACTTGAGAGAATCTGGGTGGAGCCATGAAACTTTGAAGGGAAGCCTTTGGATAGAGATCCCTCTGAAGACGACACCTGTGTACTTTTCCCACTACCCCATTTTGCCTCTTGTTTCCCGTGTGTTAGTCTGTCTCTCATTGCTCCTGGCTCCTTCAGCAGCAGACTAAGGGGCTGACTTACTCTGCAGCTTGACAACCAATCACACCTAAGGCAGTGAGAGAAGCTGCAGGCTTAGTCCCATTTCCTAGAACCCTTAGTAGCCTTCCAGGCTTAGAACCCAGAACTAGCAGTTTAGGAAAGTGATTTCATATGTTGTAGTTTATAAAAAATCTTAACATTTTGTAACTATAAACATTTTTTTAAATTATAAAAATAAAAGCAAGTGTCTTAAAAGCTGGTTAGATCTCTGTCCTTCAGGGCTGCCATGCCCTCTGTTTACCCTTTGGGAACCTCCTTTTCCTGGACCTCCCTGCATAGCAGCTCCTAGCTGGGTTATTTGTGCTCCTGGTGGGAGCAGGTCCCGGACAAAGATAAGTCACTTAGTGCCATGGAAACCAGATACCACTGGATTTCTGACATATGAATGCATAGGGCACAACAGATGGCATTACCAAATTTTGTTTTTTTTTTCTGGAAGTCTTTACCTTTCTCTGACAAATCAGATTTATCCTTCTCTAAACATGAATTGTGTAAGGCTTTGTGTCTTGTTGTAGGCTGCAACTTGACAGAGACAACAGCACCAAGTAAAGGCGTGAAGAACAACTTTACATTTTTATAGCATTTTTCACAACCATTGTATCCTGAGGCTCTTCACAGGAAGTAACAACACAACGTTGCCTATAGATCCTACCGGAGTGTGAATTCTGAAGCCCAAATCTGACCTAAAGTTCATCTGATGATGTGGGAGACTAAAAATGGCACCCTTTGGCTTTCTTCTTCGTTTTCTTCTTTTTTTTAAACATTCCATTGTATTTTTTTATTTGATGTTTTTATACATTTCCCTTTAAATAAATATTTATTCAACATCCAGCAATGTAGTAAGCAATAGCGACTAAAATGGTAAACAAGAGACAATTTTGAATTCCACTTTTTGCCACTTATTAGCACTGCCTCTAGGTTTAGTTATTTATAAAATGGAAATTATGCATCTCCTGTGGGGAATGAAATGAAGTACTGCATATAAAGGCCTTAGAACAATATCTGGCAGTCAGTTTGTTAATAATTAGGTATTGGGAACTGATTGTATGTGTGTCAGACACTGTTGTAGGGAGTATGAAAATAATATAAGGCCTTTGTCCTCAAAGAGCTTACTTCCAGTAGGAGACATACATAATGCAGAAACAGATATTAAAAATTTAAGTACTAAGTGCATGGAGGAAAATAAAATAAAATGATAATTAATTGGAGGTGAGGCAATTTAATTAGGGTGGTCAGGAAGGGCATCTCTGATAAGATGACCTTTTGAGTTTGGACCTGAATAATGAGAACGAGGGAGTCATGCAACAATCTGGGGCTAAGTCATTCCAAGCCAACAGTGCAAGTGCCCTGAGATAATGCATTTACATGTTTAAGACACAGGAAGAAGGCATGTGGCTGAAGAATAGTGGCTGAGGGTGAGTAGAGGAGGAGGAGCTTGGAAAAGTCGGCAGGGGCTAGATCATGTATGGCCCTCTGTTCCAGGGGAAGGAGTTCGAATTTTATTGTGTTTGCTCTAGCGAGCAACAGGATGATTTTAGGTAAGCGTCAGGGTAGTGATTGGGTTTATGTTGGATTAGGTTGACTTACTCTCACTTCTGAATAGAGGGAAGACCCTTCAAGAATGAGGTGAGGGACAACAGCTGAGCATTTGTGGTGGTGGTCCAGGTTTGCTGCTTACTAGAGGGAGTTGGGGAGGAATGGTTAGATCAGGGATGCTTTGCTGAGGTAGAACTTATCGAGTTGGTATGGGAGGAAAATATCAAAGTAAGTCAAGTGTGATGGATTTTGGCTTGAGCAAGTGGATGAGTGGTGGTATCATTTTCTTTTGGATTGGGCTGATAGTTATGCCTGGGTCCATGCTAAGTTTAAGATAACTGTTACATAGCTATAGATTTCAGAGCTGAATGCATACGTTTCAAAATCATCAGCAGTTAGGTGACTTTTTAAACAATAGGATTAATTAAAATTCTCTAGAAAATAATAGCTACTAATTATTCAGCACCTACCAAACACCAAGTATTGTTCTAAGTGATGTCATCTATTTAGTACTCATAAGAACCCTACAATGTAAGAAATGTTATTATATTAATTTTACTGATGAAGACAGAGGCCAAGAGAGGTTAAATAACTTGCTCAGTTACATATCTGGTCAATGAAAAAGTTAGAATTTGAACATAGGTAATCTGGCCCCAGTTTGTAGGCACTAGAGTATTGAGAAAAGAGAATAGGATTTAGTTCTAATGCAATTTAACATTTTGAGGTCAAATCAGAGGAGCTGGAGTCTGCCAGGTAACTGTGAAAGGGAGGTCAGTGAAGAAGGAGGGGGTCTGAGGGTGGATGCCTAGAAAAGTCAGTCAATAAATGAGAGGTTAATTCATCAAATATTACAAGAGCACCTGTTTTGGCACTATATATGGTAAAGTTAGGGGAACAATGCTAAGAAGATGAGCCCTTATCCCTGATCAAAGGTGATATACAATTTCATAAAGTAGTCCATGTACTTTGGTGGGCCCATATCTCACGCTCTATGGAAATAGAAATTTTTTGTGGGCTAAAGATTTAAGTCTGAAATTCACACTCTAAATTTTTTAGAAAGAAAAAATATATTGTGCTCTGGGATTAAGGAAGAATTTCTTAAATAAAAATTCCAATATTAAGTACTCAAAATTCTAAGTGGAGTTACAAAAAGTTAAATATATTAATACATTTAATCTCTACAATAATCCTATAAATGTATCCCTACTTTATAGATGAGGCAACTGAAGCCTATAAAGCTAAGTGCTCAAGGTTGTACAGATGGTGAGATGGGTAGCCAGGACCCAGACTCAGCATCTCAACTCTAGAAACCATGCTTTTAGCCAGCATCCCTTATTTAGTCTAGACGTGATGCAAATGCACGTTCCATAAACACAATGTTAATAGATTATACATTTAATTTAACTTTTTTTAATCAAAGGATATTATGGAGAAAAGAAAAAGAGCAACCACAAACTGGGAACATACATTTATAACACATGTAACGAACAAATGTTTAGTGTCCAGAATATATAGAGAACTCTTGAAAAGATCATTGAAAACAAACAAACAAACAATTCCACAGAAAAAAGGGCCAAAGAACTGAAAAGACATATTTCACATGTAGAAAATATGTCATCCTTAACCTTACTAAAAGTTACTTGATCTCCATAATAATTACAGAAATACCAATTATAATCATAATAAGTAACCATTTGATAGCAGATTGGCAAACATTAAAAATATCTAACAATAGTGGTGTGAGTATGGTGCAGTTTTACACTGTTCATGGAACGCAAATGGTACAATTGCCTCATAAAACAATTTGCTGTTATCTGGTAAAATTGAAGATGTATACAATCTAGGCCCCAGGGGTATTACTAGTATTTGATTTAGAAAAACTTTTATGAATGTCATAAGACATGTCTGAATATCCAGAAGATGTGTCTGAAAGTTTAAAGCAGATATAAAAAAATAATAAGAAACAAAATCTGGAAATAGCCCAAAACTTCAATGATGTGGGAATGATGAACTGATTTGTAACAAATTTATACAATGGAAGGTCTCTCATTGTCACAGTTGTTGTCACTCTTACTGTTGCATTGCTATTGTTTTGTTTTGCTTGCTTGAGAAAATGCTAGTATGCTGGCCTAAATAATTGAAAAAGAAGTGGTGAATTTATGGTATAGAGTACAGAGAAAATAAGTGTAGAAATAAGGCCATTAGGAGGCCAAGAGGAAATGAGATAAAAAGCTCATAAGGTCATGTTGGACTTAGGAGCTGACATAGGGGAAGCAGGTGGGTGGCTCCCTTTGTGGGTTCTGAATGTGGTGGGAGGGTAAGGTCTTTGATGTTTGCATCTTTTTTTTCTATGACGTTTGAAGTCAGGTCATTGGCTAGGGAGAGTGTGGGGAGACAGGTTGTTGAAAAATTGAGGAAGGAGGGGAACATGTTAAAAAAATTCCCAGAGAATTAGAAAATGTGTAAAACAATTGTTGAGATATTAACACTCTCATATAGAAGAGAAAAAAGCTTGGAAAGATTAAATAAATTAAAGTCCCATAGGTAGGCAGTGACAAAGCCAGGGTTCCCACATAAGTCTTCTGTCTCAGCTTTAGTATGTTTCTTCTATGCCTCAACTTCAGAGAGGCAAACATTTGCTTCTTTTTATGGATCTTAATAATCTCAGGAGTTCCTGGGAGAATTGGAATTCTTTCAAAAGTCTGCCTGCTCCAGACACTCTCAGAGAGGTCTGATACCTGTTGTTTTTTGAATCTATAATATCACTGCAGTCCTATTTAGCTTATTTTAGGAGTAAAAAATAAAAGTAATGAATGACTACTTGCTAAAGAATTTTAATTTTCTTTCACTTATTCCTGTGAAACATTGAGCACTTACCATGTGCTCTGAAATAACTATTTAATATATTCATGAGCACCTTCATGTGCTTTAAGTAATGTTCATTTATTCATCGAAAACATTGGGCAGCTGCCATATGTGTAGTGTGGGTGGCAAAAAACAGGTAAATATGTCTGATAGAGATAAATTTTCAGAATAAGGAGCTGAGGGAGAGATTAGTATTTTATTTTATTTATTAAAAAAATTTTTATTAAGGTATTACTGATATACACTCTTATAAAGGTTTCACATGAAAAAATAATGTGGTTACAACATTCATCCGTATTATAGAGTCCACCGCAAACCCCACTGCAGTCACTGTCCATCAGTGTAGTAAGATGCCACAGAGTCACTACTTGTCTTCTTTGTGCTACACTGTCTTCCCCATGATCTCCCCCACACCATGTGTGCCAATCATAATACCCCTCAATCCCCTTCTCACTCCCTTCCCACCCACCCTCCCACACTCCTCCCCTTTGGTAACTGCTAGTCCCTTCTTGGAGTCTGTGAGTCTGATGCTGCTTTGGTCCTTCAGTTTTGCTTTGCTGCTATACTCCACAAAAGAGGGAAATCATTTGGTACTTGTCTTTCTCCACCTGGCTTATTTCACTGAGCATAATACCTTCCAGCTCCATCCATGTTATTGCAAATGGTAGGATTTGTTTCTTTCTTATGGCTGAATAGTATTTCATTGTGTCTATGTACCACATCTTTTTCCATTCATTTGCTGATGGACACTTAGGTTGCTTCCATTTCTTGCCTATTGTAAATAGTGCTGCAATAAACATAGGGGTGCATATGTCTTTTTGAATCTGAGAAATTATATTCTTTGGGTAAATTCCTAAGACTGGAATTCCCGGGTCAAATGGTATTTCTATTTTTAGTTTTTTAAGGAACCTCCATGTTGCTTTCCACAATGGTTGAACTAGCTTACATTCCCACCGGCAGTGGGAGGGGTCCCCTTTCTCCGCATCCTCACCAGCATTTGTAGTTCTTAGTCTTTTGGATGGTGGCCATCCTAAGTGGTGTGAGGTGTTATCTATCTCATTGTGGTTTTAATTTGCATTTTCCTGATGATTAGTGATGTGGGCCATCTTTTCATGTGCCTGTTGGCCATCTGAATTTCTTCATTGGAAAAGTGTCTGGTCATATCCTGTGCTCATTTTTTAATCATGTTATTTGCTTTTTGGTTGTTGAGGTGTGTGAGTTCTTTATATATTTTGGATGTTAACCCCTTGTTGGATATGTTCTTTACAAATATATTCTCCCATACCTTTTTGTTCTGTTGATGGTGTCCTTTGCAGTACAGAAGCTTTTTAATTTGATGTAGTTCCATGTGTTCATTTTGCTTTTGTTTCCCTTGCCTGAGGAGATGCGTTCAGGAAAAGGAGTTTATATTCAGGAGATTTTTGCCTATGTTGTCTTTTAAGAGTTTTATGGTTTCATGACTTACATTTAGGTCTTTGATCCAGTTCGAGTTTACTTTTGTGTATGTGGTTAGACTATAATCCAGTTTCATTCTCTTGCATGTAGCTGTCCAGTTTTGCCAACACCAGTTGTTGAAGAGGCTGTCATTTCCCCATTGTATGTCCATGGCTCCTTTATCATATATTAATTGACCATATATGCTTGGGTTTATATCAGGGCTCTCTAGTCCGTTCCATTGGTCTATGGGTCTGTTCTTGTGGCAGTACCAAATTGTCTTAATTACTGTGGCTTTGTAGTAGAGCTTGAAGTTGGGGAACGCAATTACCCCAGCTTTATTCTTCCTTCTCAGGATTGCTTTGGCTATTTGGGATCTTTTGCAGTTCCATATGAATTTTAGAATGATTTGCTCTAGTTTGTTGAAGAATGCTGTTGGTATTTTGATTGGGATTGCATTGAATCTGTAGATTGTTTTAGGCAGTATGGCCATTTTGACAATATTAATTCTTCCTGGCCATGAGCATGGGATGTGTTTCCATTTATTGGTATCTTCTTTAATTTCTTTCATGAGTGTCTTGTAGTTCTCAGGGTATAGGTCTTTCATTTCCTTGGTTATGTTTATTTATTCCTAGATATTTTATTCTTTTTGATGCAACTGTGAATGGAATTGTTTTCCTGATTTCTCTTTCTGCTAGTTTATCGTTAGTGTATAGGAATGCAACAGATTTCTGTGTATTAATTTGGTATCCTGCACCTTTGCTGAATTCAGATATTAGATCTAGTAGTTTTGGGGTGGATTCTTTAGGGTTTTTAATGTACAATATCATGTCATCTGCAAACAGAGGCAGTTTGACTTCTTCCTTGACAATCTGGATGCCTTTTATTTCTTCGTTTCGGCTGACTGCTGTGGCAAGGACCTCCAGAACTGTGTTGAATAAAAGTGGTGAGAGTGGGCACCCTTGTCTTGTTACCAATCTTAAAGGAAAGGCTTTTAGCTTCACGCTGTTAAGTATAATGTTGGCTGTGGGTTTTTCATATATGGCCTTTATATGTCGAGGTATGTGCCCTCTATACCCATTTTGTTGAGAGTTTTTATCATGAATGGATGTTGAATTTTGTTGAATGCTTTTTCAGCATCTATGGAGATGATCATGTAGTTTTGATCCTTATGTTGATGTGGTGGATGATGTTGATGGATTTTGGAATGTTGTATCATCCTTGCATCCCTGGAGTAAATCCTGCTTGATCATGATGAATGATATTTTTGATGTATTTTTGAATTTGGTTTGCTAATTTTTTGTTGAGTATTTTTGCATCTATGTTCATCAGGGTTATTGGTCTGTAATTTTCCTTTTTTGTGGTGTCTTTGCCTGGTTTTGGTTTTAGAGTGATGCTGGCCTCATAGAATGAGTTTGGAAGTATTCCCTCTTCTACATTTTGGAAAACTTTAAGGAGGATGGGTATTAGGTCTTCACTAAATGTTTGATAAAATTCAGCGGTGAAGCCATCTAGTCCAGGTATTTTGTTCTTAGGTAGGTTTTTGATTACCAGTTCAATTTCGTTGCTGGTAATTGGTCTGTTCAGATTTTATGTTTCTTTCTGGGTCAACCTTGGAAGGTTGATTTTTCTACAAAGTTGTCCATTTCTTCTAGGTTACCAGTTTCTTAGCATATAATTTTTCATAGTATTCTCTAATAATTCTTTGTATTTCTGTGGTGTCCGTAGTGATTTTTCCTTTCTCAATTCTGATTCTGTTTATGTGAGTAGACTCTCCTTTTTTCTTGATAAGTCTTGCTAGGTATTTATCTATTTTGTTTATTTTCTCGAAGAACCAGCTCCTGCTTTCATTGATTCTTTCTATTGTTTTATTCTTCTCGATTTTATTTATTTCTGCTCCAATCCTTATTATGTCCCTCCTTTTACTGACTTTGGGCGTCATTTGTTCTTCTTTTCCTAGTTTCATTAATTGTGAGTTTAGACTGTTCGTATGGGATTGTTCTTCTTTCCTGAGGCCTGTATTGCAATGTATTTCTCTTTTAACATTTCCTTTGAAGCATCCCACAGATTTTGCAGTGTTGAATTATTGTTGTCATTTGTCTCCATATATTGCTTGATCTCTGTTTTTATTAGGTCATTGATTATTTAGGAGCATGTTGTTAAGCCTGCATATGTTTGTGAGATTTTTTATTTTCTTTGTGTCATTTATTTCTAGTTTCATATCTTTGTGGTCTGAGATGCTATTTGGTACAATTTCAATCTTTTTGAATTTACTGAGGTTCTTTTTGTGGCCTAGTAAATGATCTATTCTTGAAAATCTTCCATGTGCACTTGAGAAGAATGTGTATTCTGTTGCTTTTGGGTGGAGTGTTCTGTAGATGTCCTTTAGGTCCATCTGTTCTAATATGTTGTTCAGTGCCTCTGTCTCCTTATTTTCTGTCTGGTTCATCTGTCCTCGGAGTGAGTGGAGTGTTGAAGTCTCCTAGAATGAATGCATTGCATTCTATATCCCTTTTAATTCTGTTAGTATTTGTTTCACATATTTAGGTGCTCCTATGTTGGGTGCATAGATATTTATAATGGTTGTATCCTCTTGTTGGATTGACCCCTTTATCATTATGTAATGTCCTTCTTTATCTCTTGTGACTTTCTTTGTTTTGAAGTCTATTTTGTCTGATACAAGTACTGCAACACCTGCTTTTTTCTCCTTATTAGTTGCATGAAATATCTTTTTCCATCCCTTCACTTTAGACTGTGTATGTGTTTGGGTTTGAAGTGAGTCTCTTGTGGGCAGTATATACTTGGGTCTTGTTTTTTTATCCATTCAGTGACTCTATGTCTTCTGATTGGTGCAGTCAGACCATTTACATTTAGGGTGATTATTGATAGGTATGTACTTATTGCCATTGCAGCCTTTAGATTCGTGGTTACCAAAGGTTCAAGTGTAACTTCGTTACTATCTAAAAGTCTAACTTAAGTCACTTAATATGCTATTACAAACACAATCTAAAGGTTTTCTCTTTTTTTTTCTTCTCCTTTTTCTTCCTCCTCCATTCTTTATATATTAGGCATCATATTCTGCACTCTTTGTCTATACTTGACTGACTTTGCTAATAGTTGATTTAATTTTGCATTTGCTTATAATTAACTGTTCTACTTTCTTTACTGTGGTTTTATTACCTCTGGTGACAGCTATTTAGCCTTAGGAACACTTCCGTCTATAGCAGTCGCTCTAAAATGCACTGTAGAGACAGTTGTGGGAGGTAAATTTTCTCAGCTTTTGCTTATCTGGAAATTGTTTAATTCCTCCTTCAAATTTAAGTCATAATCTTGCCAGATAGAGTATTCTTGGTTTGAGGCCCTTCTGCATAATGCATTAAATAGATCATTCCACTCCCTTCTGGCCTGTAAGATTTCTGCTGAGAAGTCTGATGATAGCCTGATGGGTTTTCCTTTGGTTGTGATCTTTTTTCTCTGTGTGGCTGCTTTTAATAGCCTGTCCTTATTCTTGATCTTTGCCAATTTAATTATTGTATTTCTTGGTGTTGTCTTCCTTGGGTCCCTTGTGTTGGGAGATCTTTGCTCCTCCATGGCCTGAGATACTGTCTCCTTCCCCAGATTGGGGAAGTTTTCAACAATAACCTCCTCATAGACACTTTCTATCCCTTTTTCTCTCTTTCTTCTTCTGGTACCCCTATAATATGAATATTGTTTCATTTGGATTGGTGACACAGTTCTCTCAACATTCTTTCATTCCTAGAGATCCTTTATTTCTCTGTGCCTCAGCTTCTTTGTATTCTCTTCTTTAATTTCTATTTCATTTATCATCTCCTCCACCATATCTAATCTGCTTTTAAAACCTTCCATTGTATTCCGTAATGATTGGATTTCCAACCAGCATTCTTTCCTGAGTTCTTGAATATTTTTCTGTACCTCCATGAGCATGTTTATGATTTTTATTTTGAAATCTCTTTCAGGAAGATTGACAAGGTCAGTTTCACTTGATCCTTTTTTAGGTATTTGGGGAATTTTTGTTTGAACCAGGTTCTTTTGACATTTCATATTTTTATGTGGCACCCTCTATTGCCCAGAAGCTCTAGTCTCTGGAGCTGCTCATCCCCTGGAGCAATGTCGGGGGTTGCAGGGGAGTGCTGGTGCCTGGGAGGAGGAAAGAGCTGTTTCCTGCTTCCTGGCCGTTATGACTGTCTCCATTGCCAGGACCAGTGGGCCAAACACATAGGTATAAGCCTCTATGCTTTGCCTTTATATTTGCCATAGGCAGGGCTTCCCTCTGGCTGGCCTGATGCCAGGGCAGGGGCTGCCGGTTTGCTAGCCAGTGCCCAGCCGGGAGAAAGGTGCAGCAGGCTGTGTATCTTGGTGAGGGGCTTGGAGCTGTGTACCCAGCTGGGGGATGGAGTGCCTGTGGCTCCTGAATGTTCCCAACCTGCTAGACAGAGTGAGCCTGGACAATTTTGTCTACCTGTCCTTTCTCCTGAGCAGTAAGCTCTGTGCAGTCCTTGCTCTTTTAGCAGCCCTCTTGCTGTTAGGAAGTCTCTCAGACTGCCTGCCTTTCTTTTGTCGCAGAGCAGCCAGATGTGGATCCCTGTTTTCCACAAGCGGCTAGAATCTCAGTCTCTCTAGGTATTCCACCTGTCTTACCTTTTCAACCCCACTAATCCCTGGAGCACCATGCAATGTAGGTTCATGCTTCAGAGCAGATCTCCAGGGTTACGTGTTCAGCATTCCCAGGCCTCCACTCCCTACCCGCTCCATTTCTCTTCCTCCCACCCGTGAGCTGGAGTGGGGGAAGGGCTTAGTTCCCACTGTATCACAGTTTTGGTACATTACCTTGTTCTGTGAGGTCTGTTCTTTTCTCCAGGTGTATGCAGTCTGGTGCAGCCTTCTTTTCTGTTGCTCTTTCAGGATTAGTTGTATTAATTATATATATTTATTATATGTGATTTTAGGAGGAGGCCTCTGTCCCACCTCTCACACCATCATCTTTAATCTGATCTTCCTTAGTATTTTATATTAACCTGCTTAATGGTAGGCTTCAGAAGAGAATGGGAGGAGAAGGATTACACATGGTGGATATCCACAAATCTTTCAGGAAATTTTGCTATAGAAGACATTGAAGTGGAAAAGTGGTGAGGATATGTAGGCCAAGGAAGAGTTTATATTTTTTTCAGTTAGGAGATTTTGATGGCTAATTTTATGTCAACTTGGCTTGGCCATGGAGTGCCCAGACATTTGATTAAACATTATTCTGTGTGTGTGAAAGTTTCTGGATGAGATTAACATTTGAATCTGTATACTGAGTAGAACAGATTGCTCTCCCCAGTGTGGGAGGGCCTGATCCAACCCACTGAAGGTCTGAATAGAACAAACTCACCAGGGGAGAATTCATTCTGTTTCTTCCTAGCTGGCTTTAAGCGAGGACATCAGTCTTCTTCGGCCTTCAGACTTGGACTTGGATTGGAACCTATACCACTGCCTCTCCTGGGTATCAGGTCTGCTGAATGCAGGTCTTGGGAACTCTCAGTCTCCATAATCATTCCTTATAATAAATCTCTTTCTGTATATAAGTGTAATGCTCTAGTAGAGAGGGAAAATTGATGATTCTGGAAAGGAACAACTGTTGGTATGATATTCTTGACTAATAGGGAGTCATATCTAGTGCACATATGGAGAGGTTATATGTAAACATCTCATATAGAAACAGGAATTGAGGAAAAACAGGTGCAAGCTTAGGTATATATAGATTTCTGGCTGGGGTGGAGAACACCATGGAAATTCTTTTGGTTGCCCCATTTTCTCCATAAAAGGAAAGTCAAGTTAGAAGGAGATGCCTGTGTTAGAAGTTTGATGATGGGGTGCAGGTATTTAGTTGAGAAATAAACAACTATAAAGGAAAAGAAAAACTAGCAAATAATGTCTTGGATAAAATAAATCTTTGTACAATTCTAAGGTTTCATTTTTGTGTCTTCATTTCAACCTTCTAGTCAATTTAATATTTCATCAAAATTTTAGAGTAATTGAGAAAATCCTACTTTACCCTTTGTGTAGAGTGGATAATAAGCTATAAGTATTGAAAAGGTTAATGGAGACAAGTGAAAATAAATCAAGGGTTTTAAGCAATCCATAACCAGATCACTCTCTCCTGAATGCTTTCCTTTTAGACAGAGATTGACCTTGTACTTTAAAATTGGACTAAGAGACTCAATGTATGTTCAACTTTATTTTTTTTAAAAGAAGCTCAAGCCTTTTGCTTGTGCTTTCCATTTTTCTCTGAGGTAGGAGAAATGGTTTAATGTTTATGTGCAAACATTCCTCTTGTAATCTTAGAGGGCTATGGAGGGTTATGGTTTATCCATCACATGACTTCATTTACCCATTGGTGGCTTTACCTTGTGTGTACTCAACATTTCTAAGTAACCCTATTATGTCGAGATGGATAATAACCTGTTTTTTATTGATCTCCAGACTTGACCTATGTACCTGTCTCCCCAACAGAACGCTGTGCATTTGTACAATCAAGTATTCATGTTGAAGTACATAATTCTGAATTTTAACATTTTAAAACATGAAAACTTCAACTTCTGTGGTGCTACGGTATGGGGAGAATAGAATGCTGAGTTATAACTAGGCAGAACAACAGGGAGTGGATATATCTAGGTGGAGAAATCAAGCCACCCACAGGGATATCCAGAAATAGATTGGGGTGGTTTTCTTTTTCTCCCCTTGCACTTCTGCCTTTCTTTCAGCTTTGTCTGTAAGATTTAGATTTGAAATTTGAGCACGAAGAGCTGTTTGTTACAGTTTTATTGTGAGTTTTGCTCATTCAGGTGAACCTTCTAATCCAAAACAAACTTCCAGGCTTTTATTAATTTCTAGTAGCATCATTCTTAAAGCCAAGTGTGGGTCTTATTGTCAGAAGACATTAGCTTAATTTGAAAAGCACTTTTGCCATAAGTAGATTTTGTTCCAATGATGTATTCATTGATTTTTTTTTAACTCTTTTTTTTTTCAGGTGTGTGTGTATGGTTAGCAACTGTAGTGTTATTTTTGGTTTGGTGGAGGCTTCTCTCTTGGATGTGAGATTTTTTTTTAATATGTCATTGTATATGTTTTTGTGTTACATTTATATAAAAAGATATATAAATATCTCCCAGGAAATCTGTGACAATAGTACCTCAGAGTTATTTATTGTTGTTGATGATGTTTAATTTTATTTGGCATATATATATATATTATTTATGAAAATTTTATAAATCCTGCCAAAACACATTTCAGCAGAATTAGAAATGGTATCACAAGAAAAACAGCCCGGTGTGGTTCAACAGTTTGTGGCCTGTTTTATAAATGTGACTTTTTGTTGTTTACTTTATAAATCATGTATATCGAAAGAAGAAAAAGAATGATTTATTAAATGTTTATGAGAAACTCTAGTATGCTCTGTTTTTAAAGTTCAAGGAACAGACAATTAGCTCAGGGATTTGTCATTCAGGTTATTGATCACAATGGGAGTCTAAATGGAGGGAACACATGAATTTCTCAAGTCAATGGTCAGTGTAGAGATGAAATAAGCCTAATTTGGAATTCCCTTTCCTTCTCAAAAGTTTATTATCACCCAGCTTGCAGCACTGAGACCTTCAGCCTTTGACCAAGAGAGATAAGAATTACAGAAGGGAGCTATATTTATCCGCTTTTATCAGTTTCCTTGAGGAGGGAAGACATGTTTTTGTCTCTTTTCTTGCTTAAGAAAAGGTGAGTGTAGCGTTTATAGATCTTGTTTGCTCTGAAAGAATAACTATATCAATTTGATTGAAGGTGCCAGAAATGTTTTGGAAAAAAGCAGACGCAGAGATCTGAGGTGGGAAAGGTTTGACATACAGCAGCAGCGGTGCCTGCTTTGTTTGTGTGTTGATTTAATATACCCACTGAGTTTTTAAGCATATTATGCTAGAAGAGGGAATTGCTCTTTGCAAAGCTGGCCAGAGTGTGTTGTGTGGACATTTGTCCTGGTTTAACCTCCATGTTTAAATAAATAAATAACTAATTTTTAGATTTTTGTGAAGGGTCTGGTAGACGTTTCCTGATTGAAAGTCGTAGGTGTTTCTGATGTTTCACAGTTGGATAAAAAGGAAGGGAAGGATGTATTGTTTTAATAAAAGCTGTTCCTTACCCACATAGGTGCTCTAGTGCATGCATAGCTCCTGCTGGAAATATTTATGTTTTGAGGGAAATAAATAGCTAAAATTCAGGGCTTACACTAAAGAAGGTGAATCACACCCATAATGACCCTTACATTCTCAATTTTTTTGTTTACCTTTATGCATTTTGAGGAGTTACTTCACTTCCCCAGTGTCTAAGTTTTCCCATTCACATAGTGGGGTCTTGTAATGTGCTTTTATAGCCCTGCTAAGAGGATCAATGAGGTCCATGTACATGAAGGGGCTTAATAAATAGGATGTGATTCGAGCTTTCTGGATGAAAGGCGCTACGTGAGTACAAAGTGGAGCAGCCTCCCACAGGTACTGCCTTTGCTGGTAACTCTGATTATAGGCTTGCTTTATCTCTTCAAAGCAGAGATTTTTCTCCTTGATTCCTTCCTGTATCTTCATTGCAGAAGCTGAGTTGCCTATTTACTCAGTACCATTTCCTTTTGAGCATGCATACATCAATCAAGGAACACACTTGCAAAAAGATTTGTTTACTTGGTGCACACATGGTCAATCACATAAATGCAAATAGGAAAAAGGAACAGTCTGAAAGGAATGCTCGCATTACATAGCCCCCAAATGACTCTCAGAACCTCTGCCATCTCAGGTGGAACCAAATTTTAGAATTTGTATTTTCAAGTAAAGCAACTGTATCCCAAGAACACTGAATAAAGTATTTGTTAGAGTTATTTAAATTTGACTTCATTATATTCCCATTTCCTGTGCAGCTTTAGAAAAAAAGTGATAATAAGAAATAATTTTATACAACACTTTAAAATGTTTATAAAACCTTTTCATAAACGTTATTTAATTGTTCCTCACAACAAATTTGTGAGCAGGAATGACCTGTGTGCTCAGAAAAGTTACATAACTTGTCAAAGGTTATATAACTTGGCTGTTATATGGCCACATGTAATTTAGAACAAGCATCTTCCCTGTTTTCCCACATTTCCAGGGATGGCAGGTGAGTTTCATCATGCTTTCCATATCTGAGTAATAAGTAGCATCTGTTTACAGTGCTGTGCTTAGGACCTTCAGGCTATATCCAGTATCTTAGAGAAAGAGTACGGTAATTGAGTAGTGATGTCTGCTCTGTGTGAGGGTGGAGACCTGGCAGATGCATATCTGTCAACCTAGAAATGCACTCTAATATGGGTGGCAGGGACCGAAAGTCTCTGTGTGCTTCACACCCTGCCACTTCATAAATTGAAGTCTAATCCTTAATATGATAGTATTAGGAGGTTGGGCCTTTGGGAGGCATTTAGGTCATGAGAGTGGAGCCTTCATGAATGGGATTAGTGCCCTTGAGGAACAGGTCAGAGAACTAACCTGCTCTTTCCACCATGTGAGGACACAGCAAGAAGATGACCCTCTGTTAAAGGGAAGTGGTCACTCACCAGAACCTTACCATCCTGCTACCCTGATCCTGGATTTCCAGCCTCTGGAACCATGAGAAATAAATTTCTGTTGTTTATAAGTCAGCCAGTCTATGGCACACAGACTGACATGACTAAGACAAAAGGGTTTTTTTAAAAGTGTTTTTAGAATAATGAATTTGTCTCTGTAGTATTCAAGTAAAAATAGGTATCTCTGAGCAATTTGTACCAGGGATGTGGACCGGGCCTGTTAGTTGGTCATGCTATGCAAACAAGGCCACTTAATTGAAGAATTTAATCAAACCACTCCTTTATCTAGACTTCTGATTTTGAAATAATTAAAGTGGCAGATTATTATGATATAGGTATAGTCTCTTTGATCTTTCTCTCCTCTGTCTATTCTTATCACAAAAACTCCTACTCATCCTTTAGAAACTCATACAGTGCCTGGATTAGAAAAGCTGATGCATGAGAATGTGACTGTAAAGGCAGTGAGTAAAAAACTTTCTATATATGCGTGGGCAGAGTAAAAGGAGAAAGAGGGGGAGATAATTTGAAGTAAAGGTAATGTGGCAGGGAATCGTCTCAGTTTCCTGATATTATATCAGGTAGGTGACAGTATGCCCTCAATATTGTAAGGATAACATTGATTTCTGCAGTAAGTTATTTTGGGAAGGCATTAATATTATGGCAAATAATTTAGTCTTATCAACCACATCAGAAGACATGTCTTCGGGCTTTTAAGAAAATGATACAAGACCCATACAGTTGAAATTATTTTTTGAGGCTGACTATCCTGTGGTGCATAACTGTACTGATATTTTTCCATCAGTTTGCAGACAATTGGCCCACTTTGGTGATGAGTCATTTAGTTCCACTTTCAATCTTGGCACTGAAAAATACAGATAACTCTTGTGTGAAAAAAGATATTCCCATATTCTTATCTTAAAAAATTAGATTTAGAACTGTATGGCCTGTTATTCTGTTTCTCTCACCAGAAAGTTTTGGCTATGAAATTTTTATAACAGTTGCTTAATACATTTTTATAGTTGACAAGGACCATTTAAAAATATGACTTGGATCTCATCACTGTGTGATTGACTTCCAAATTTCTATCTTCTGCCAGATACCTCCTTTGAGTTCTAGAGTTCATATACTAACACAGAATGAGATTTGTAGTGGTGTAAGCAGGGGAGGTGGATGTCATCTATGGTACTTGCTTCTCCTTGACCCTCTTATAGTAACCCACCAATATGTTCCGTTATTTTATATCCTAAATATCTCTAAAATCTAACCTCCATAGTTAGCAAGCTTAGGCCTAACCTTAGGGCAAGCTACCTTTTTCTCTCCTAGACTTTTAATGATGTTAAAACTGAGTTTCCTACACTTTTTCCACTGCTTATTCATTCCCCAGATGAGCTTTTTAAAGTAAGCTGGTATAGATCCTTTTCTAGAACACCAGAGCATAAGGACACTTACTTCTATAAACAAATTAAATCTGCCCAAGGATTCACCTACCTTGGGTCTTGGGAAATTTCAGTCTCAGACAGTACAGTAGATTTAGGTCAGGGAGACCAGAGTTAGACTCTCTGAGCTCAAATACTGAATTTACAAGCCAAGTGATATTGAGAAAATTACTTATCTCTCAAAGCCTCATGCTCTTTCCTCATGTGTAAAATAGGGATAACAATAGTTTTTAACTTACAGGTGGTTGTCAATATCAATTGAGATAATAAAAAAAAGATAAAGCTGTTAGCACAGTGCTGGGCATGAGGTGGTGAAGATCATCCTTAAAGCTGCAGCGGCCTGTCCTCACTGTCTCCCCCAGGCTCATAGCCTCAGTGGTTGGCCACACCCACTGGGACGCTCGCTGTGGTTCTCCTGGTCATGGCTTATATTGTCCACCTTCCGTAGGCCCCCGGTACCTGGGACTCTGCTATAAGGCAAACCCCTCATCCGTTTTCTTAATATAACACTATATAATGGACCTGCTGGTGGAGTGAGGGAGTAGGGAAAGGATAAGGAGGTGGAGGTAAAATGACTTCTTAGCACTTTTAAATAAGTAATAATCCTGGCCTCTCTTTCCTTATGTCAGGATGGGAAAGGAAAAGCTAAAAAATTTTTTCCCTTAATAATCTCTCTCCTGTTATTCCAAACTCAATTCTGGTTATGTCACCTGTCTTGACTGAGCACCCTTTAAGGCCACGTTCCACCCAGGCAAAGAGCTTGTGCCTGTAGTGTTCCCATGGGTCTTCCTCTCTTTCTTTGCCTGGTGAATTTCTATTTGTCCTTCGTATTTCAGATCATAATCTCTTGCATATTTAAGTCTCAGATCTGTTTCTCACAAGACTGAAAGCTCTAGGAGGTTAGGGACCATATCTGTAAGGACAGAAATTTGTGGAATTTACAGAGTTCTTGGCATGTAGTAACAATAAGTATTTGTTGGCTAACTGAATATGACATTTTTCATAAGCACTGAGAATTCACATTCTGTAGGGCCTTACTGCCTTTTGACATTTAATTTTACTTGTAAGGTTTTAAAATCTGCAAAGGACAGCAAGTATGCAATAATCTATTCTTAATTAGGTTATAGTTTAAGAACTATTTTCATGTTTGGATTTTCCTGTTGACTTCATTGACCAAGCATAGGAATTAGTCATTACTGCTTTCTGTTGTCTGCATTGTTTATTGCAAACTGCTGGTATTTAGAATTAATCTTTTGATAAAACATTATAAAGTTACATATTGATTCATAAGCACACACATACAAAGATAGATAAGAACTTCCTTTATTTTTTAAGGATGATATTAACTATGGATTCTCGCAATATTCCTTTTTTCTGTAGCTTTCCTCCTTCCTCTCTCTCTCTCCTTTTCCCTCTCCCTGTCTCTCTGTTACACACACACACAGACACACACAGGTTTTCTGATCTGAATTCAACAACTTTAAGAAATTATGGAAACATTCATCAATAGGTGACCTGGTTAGCTTCAAGTTAAAATACATGCACTACTGAGACATTTTCTTTAAACTTACAGCTGTCCATTGTGATTTAAAAATTTGCATTATCATTTTAAAGGATTAATTTTACTTGGCAGTCCTTTCAGGATCCTGCTCTTAAAGTCACTTTGGGAATTAACAAGTGCATTCGGTTTTTAAATCTGCTCAGCTCTGCACCTTCAGCTCCAAAGTGCTCAGAGTTTGCTTCCTCACTCCCTCCTTTGCACCTCAGTTAACTCAGAGGAGGAATAAATCCTCAGTAGACTTTTAAAAAAGACTGTTCAGTGATCTGTCTTATTCCCATTTCGGGGGAGAATTTCATTTGGCAAATTTGGCATATGTGTTATCAGTCAATGAATAATAAATTGTGGACCAGAATCAAATAATCAAATAAATAATAAAAATAATAATTGTCAGAGTACTGGCAAATCAGCTGCACTTCTGCTAATAAGGAGTCAGTGTGCATGAGAATCTTACTGGAGACTGAATACATCTGGTCATTGTGTAGTTAACTCACTGGTATCAGTATAATCCACTGAGCTATGTCTGGGTAATATGTTGGCCTTATTTTCCATAGATGCTAAGAAGGAAGTCACCATAACTATGGATGAGGTGCTGTTGGAGATAATTACCATCCTCCTTAGCCTCTCAAATATTCAGAGTCACCCCCTTATAGGTTGCTAAACATTAATGTCAATACCATAATATGCAGATGCTACTTTTTAAATATCAATTTTATTTTCCTAAGTGTAGAAGTACTGGAGAGACATTATAGAATGGCAGAAACAAAGAGAAAATAAAATGACCATCATTTTACTGCTCTAACATGTCTGGTATAATTTTGATGTGGATTCTTCTAAATTATTTTTACATGTATTTTTAAATAGTTGTATTCACAATTCTGTACACTGATTTTTCCTTGGTATTTCAGAAATACTTGCACATTACAATTTAGAAGTTTTTGGGTATCAATATTATATTTTCTGGCTAATAGATAGGGTATAATTTGCCTAAACATGTCAGTTTGTTGGGCATTTGGGCTGTCTGCAACTCCTCTGCATTTCACATAACATTATAATAAAGAGTTTTGTGCATAGGCATTTTGACTTACATCCTTATAAGAGATTGACAAAGTGGTATTACTGCTGGGTGACTTTTGAAGGGTTGAGATTAATAACATTCTTCTTGGATTGCCATGGAGTCTCAGAAGGAAAGAAATGGGAGCTCACATGGTAATTCTTTAAGAGCTTTATTCAACTGGGTAGTTTCAAATACCCTTTCAGTCGTATTTCTTACTGTCCCTTTCTTGGAACCAGGTGAATCAAATCAGCTTTGGAAATATCAACAGTAGTAACAGCAATCCTGTACTGAGTACATGCCCCAATGTGCCAAACCCTTCGTTTACATTATGTTAGTCATACCTCACAACAGTAGTATGAAGTAGATATTATTGTTGCCCCTATTTTGCAGATAAGGAAAGGAAGGCTCAAAATGGCTAGGTAACTTGCCTAAGGTCACACCAGGAAAATGGTAGAACTGGGATTCAAGCCCTACTCATGTGATTCACTTCACAGCTTCGTTATATGGACTCTGAAATTATAGCACAAGTTTTCATGATGTTCCAAGAAGAAGCAAAGCTTCATGCTCTGCACATTTTGAATACCACTCCCACTGTCCGTCAAAGTTAACAAAAGCCATTTCATCAGGTAAGTACTCTGCAGAAACAGGAAGCCCTTAAAAAGGAACATTGGATGCAGTTATGTAATGGAGCATATACTTCTGGGTTCTGGGTGGCTAGATTGAAAACTTCATGAGCAAAAATCCATGTCTTGGTGTTTAATGCTACATTTCTAATCTCAAGCATAGTATTCAGACGGTGTGGACACTCACTGTGTGTTGAGTCAATAAATACTCAACTCCAAATGCTAACCAATTTTTTTGAAGCAACTTACCACCCACAACATCTGAGCCATTTACTGAGTCTTGACCAACTTACTTATCTGTAAGTTTCTCAGAGTACTTTTTTATCCATTAAATCCTCTCCTCACATAACATTAAAATCCCTTATTGGAGGATTCAAACATCTGCCACTTAGAAAAACAAAGCAAAGAAACAAAAAAATCATCAGGCCCAGAGCCTGCAAGTACTTGCAAGTAGGAAAAAAAAAAACAGCTGAAATAATTTAAAAACCTATAGAATCAAAATTAATAAATACTGAAATAGATATATAAAATGTAACAATGCTAGATAGTCAAATGAAATTCCACTCAACTCTTAAAAAGTGTTATACATTTTATTTATGGTGATATATAGTTGTGTTTTACTATGTTTAAAATTATTTGGGATGAAGCCTTCAATATTAAGAGTTCCCAGGGCTGCTAAAGTCATACCACTATACACCACTGCTACTTGGTTTTGAATAAAAGACAGCTCGTTAGTTCCATGCTCATTCCTCTGGCTGTTGATGCCCAGATTCCAGAACAACAGACATAATCAATAGAGCCTTGTAAATTTTCCTTGCTGCTAATGGCTGGGGGTCAGCAGTTGGTGAGCCTAAAGGAATAATACGGGCCTCCTCTCTTCTAGTTAAATCCTACTATAGCCTGCTATGGTTTTTTCCTTTTTCTCTTTTTTGGTCAAATATACACACACATTTAGATGTCCTGTAATTATGTTTTGTGGGATTATCTTTTATATACTGTATTAGATACTTTATGTAATTCATGGAAATTGTCTTTCTTGTTGCACATTAATCCCTACCCTTACTTCTGGAAAAAATTTGCCCTAGTGGCAGGACCATTAGACTTTCTGGATCCAGAGCTCATGGATTCAGCTTTGAGTTAGTTCTATTCTAAGTTTGGTCCTGGATTCCCTTGCTGGGCTTTGCTACTGATCTTTGGTTGCTGTGTTTGGGTTTCCACCCTAAGTGGCTAGATCCTCAGATGCTGACTAGCTGATTGATTGAAACTCAGCTTATTACTGGCCATCAGACTCACCTGATGATAAACTGTTTACCTTCTTGTCTGTTTCTAGAACTCTACAGTGCTTAATACCTATCAGCCTGTACTTTCCATATCTGGCCAGTCGTCCTTTGGTTTGCTTCTAGGCTTTTCCTAACAGCCTCTCCATCTGTCCAGTCTGTCTCTGGCCGGACAGCCTAAAGTCTGTGTCCAGTCTCTTCCAGATTGGCCGTTTGTGTGCTGTCAAAATCTTTCATCCTGAAGCAAGAGAATGGCAGTTGAAATATATGAGAAGCAGAAGGCAGTGAGTATATAATATTTAAGTAAAATAAAATGATTTCTTTTATTTTAGGTTATTTTAAAACAGTGAAAAATAAGTGGGTTTTTTTTTTAAGGACAGTCTCCACCCCAACTTTTTCATTTATATTTTGTATAGAAATCTTTGGTTTCAGGCAAATGGATTCCGAATGGAAATGGATTCTTTTTCTTCCTTTGATGTGGTGCTTAATTATCAAAATATGGTATTAGAGGAGAATTTTACAGATTTAAACAGAATTTTTGAAAAAGAGTTGCTAGCTTAGCTTGAATTTTAAGAAAGCTCCTTCAATGACTTTTCCCACTCTCTGTTCTACTCTTGACTAAAATATGTCATCCTTGTCTTTTCTCTTTTTTAAGAAAAGTTGCTTTTTCCTTTGCTTAGTTTCTGATTAGCCAGATACTGATATTGGTTATGGCAGTTTGCTTTTTTTTCCGGAATTGGAGACTGCTATCTTGACCCAGGCCAGTCCTTTTATAAATATGTGTAGTGGATTTAATGGGAGCCAGGCTACAGAGTAGGACTGTATTTGCATTGAACAAACACGAATAGTGCTTCTGATGGAAAGTCAGTAATATCAATCTGTATGAAAGAAAGCTTTAATTAATCTTAATGAATCCACTTTCCTGACTTGTTTCTCTTTATTTTTTGTTCTTGGTCATCCACTAATGGCAGATTTATCATTTGGATGATTTGTCTGTGGGAGTGGAATTATCTTGTCTCCTATTCTTACTTGGTGTTTGGCTTCATCTGACTAGAGATAACAATTTTCCTCTTGGATTCATGCATGCATCTTCCTCATTTCTAGTGTTCATATGGAGGAAGAGAGCACGACATGGCAGTGTGCACCATACAGTGAGATACTTGGCCACTTGTGGAAACTTTTCTGGTATCTAAGAACGCTTGGTATATTGAGAATAGTCTCCTTTGTGGCTCCAACCAGCTACCTTATTTTTTTTCTTTTGAAATTAGAATAGAAATAAGGCCAAATAAGCTGAAGTATAAAAATTATGCTTTTTAACCAGAATTGCCTAAAACTATGTGTACAGAAAATGAAAATTCCTATGGCCAGGATTCACACCTGACCCTGGTCCACTTGTCCATTGCACATGTGTGGGCAATGCATTATTATTGACTCTATATTTAGAGCTCTGCCCAGTGCTCTGGGCTTCACGACTGCAGGAGAGCAGTGGCTGGAGTGGTGGCAGCTCGGTGGACAAAGACTGAGACAGCTGCGGGCAGAGAGGCTCAGAGTCAGGGACCTGCTTGCTGCAGGCAGACTTGCTCTGGGGCAGACGAGATTCTAGCGTTTGACATGCCACCGTGGAAATAAGGTTGGGTCTAAACCCTTTCACTGCAAGAATGGTACATTGTCATTTTTTGGTCTTACCAAATCCATAGTGAATTTGCCCAGGGCTGAAACCCACTGGCAAGAAACTGTGGTTGTTTTTACCTTCTTGTGTACCAGTGGTTAGCTGGTGTTCTGTTTTCCAAACATCAATTCTTCAACTTGAAGTGATTTAGATTCAAAGCCAAAATCACACCTTCCTGTAATTATGGCAATTTGATCAACGATCTTGACATTTTTCCATGTTTGGTATTGTGAGAAAGAAATTCCAGTTTTAAGATTTGCCCTTTAAGAAATTAAAAAATTAAAAATTAATCTGATTGAATATTGCATATCTGCAAAAAATAAAAAATATCCAGGTATCATTCCAGGTGTTCTCTTTCCAAGAGCGACATACACAGTGAGTACCAGCTTTAATATTTTGATAACACCTTTGGGTGAAAAGTTAAAAATCTTGTCAAATATTTCCAGATAATCTTACACAGCTAATGGGGTTAGAAAGCAAGGCAACCTCTGATGAATGGGTGTTGCCAATTAAAAAAGATTTCCTCAAAGTGCTCTATGCTTCATGAAACTTTCATTGGGAAGTTATATATTAAGCAGTGAATCCTAATTTTCTAATACAGTATTTGAATTATAATTTTTAAAAAGGAATGGTATGCAACTTATAAAGAGTCTGTTTGATAAATGCTGTTCAGGCTCAGATTTAGAGCAAAAGAAACTATCTTCTAGTTAAATATTCCTATCCGTTATTTTGATTCCTATCCCCCAGTACAAAGACATGACAGTAGTTCCCCTACATTGAAAGATGAAACACGGAATGTTAGAAAGAGGGCAAACTTTGGAATTATTGGGATATGAAGTTGAATTTTATCTTAGATTCTTACTAGGAATGTGATTGTGAGCAATTTTGCAATTCTTTCATGGAAAAATTTTTCTCATAATATTGCTGTAATTTAATAAGCAAATAATATATGCTAGTTAATTTATGGCAAGTTATACACATTATCTAGTATAATTTGCATGACACCACTGCAAAGTAGATATTGTTATGTATATACATTACATATAAGGAAATCAAGTCTTAGAGAGGCTAAGTAATTTATTACAATTTCATACAGTAAGTGCCAAGAGTCAATATGGAAACTCAAACTTCTTTTTCCCTTTTCAAGAAATGGTATTAAATTCTCTTGCAAGGTGGTTGTGAGAATTTAATGAGATAATGTGGTATGTTTCCAGGCACTGTGTAATTTGGCCCCCTTCTTCTCTGCTTCTAGTCATTTTCTAATTTCTGCATTTTGTCTCTACTAGCCTCTTTTTCCTTTTATATTTCTTGATGTTACTGTCCTGAATAAGGACAGTATTACTTTTTCTTTGAAGTATTTTCCCTGGACCTGCTTTTTAGCATTTAATCTCCTTTCCTTTACCAACATATTTTACGTCTCCTATTAGCTTTGTTCATATGACCATCTCTCTGCTCTCTTCTTGTAAGCCTTTTCAGAAACCTAGACTAACATCCATGACTTACAAAACAAAGTTTTAATTTCTTAGTATGACTTTTAGGACCCTGCCCAAAGTGGCCATGTACTACCTCACCAATTAGTTACACACCATGGCAGTGAATTTAACTGTTCTCTCTCCCTGAGCAAGGCGTGTATGTCTGTGTGTGTCTCTTTTTTTTTTTGTCTGTTTAGTATTGCTCACACTATGATTTTCATTTTGTATGTCTTTTCTGTTCTTCCTTCCTTACTCCTACTGTTGCCTGTCATTTCTGTCCACAAGTCTTGTAAGGCCAGTTGAAAAACTGCCTCTTGTGTGAAGCTTTTCCTGCCTTTAGCCAGAATCTTCCTTCTGTCTTTCATTCCTAGAAGTTAAACAATATGTTATATAACTTTATGTTTTCCTTGTACTAAAATTGGTTGTGTCTACATCTTCCTCTAGGGTTAAATTTATTCCCCTTAAAGACTGATACCATGCCTTGTTCATCTTTTTATGTTCTAATCAGCACCACAAACAATACCTTACATCCAGTAAAACCTTGATAAATTTAATTTAATTTAATTGGTGGTCAAAAGGGCAATAGATGCTCAAATAGATACTCTGGAGTAAGGCAAAGAGGAAAAGCTTTAGAAATAGACAGAACCTATTCAAATAAAACATCTGCCAATCTGCTGTGTTATATACTTGAAACCAGTATAAGAGTGTATATTAACTATACTTCAATAAAAAAAATTTAGTTAGGCCTCAACTGTCCTATCTTTCAACTGGGCTAATAGTGCCTGTCTCAGCTGATTGTTGGGGAGATTGAGGTAACATATACAAATAGCATATGCCAATAACTAATGCTCTAGCACGTGGCATGTGTCAGGTCTCTTCTTAGTCTTTTATATATATATTGATTCATTTAATCCTTAGAACAGCCCTAATGAAGTAAATGCTTTTATGAACTAATTTTTAGAATGAACAAACTGAAGCACAGTTTGTTAAGTATCTTGTTCAAGGTCACAAAGCTAGTAAGTAGAGAAGCTGGGATTTGAATCTAGGCAGTAAGGGTATAAAAAGCATGTGTTTAAGCACTGTACCTTATTAGTTTATTTTCTCTTTTTATAAGTTGAGTATTATTTTTTTCTTAGTTGAAAGGGGGAGTATAATATTCACTAGTTCATCAAGTGCTTGTGCTAGATATCAATATGCCAGCTAGGGTGTGGCCTCTGTCTTAAAGCTCTCAGTGTCATGAGGACGTGGGCAGAGGTAAGCAGTGATAAAGGTCCTGTGGTGGTAGTGGTCACAGCATTCTGTAGGAGAGCAAACACTTCCCATTCTCTGACCTCTCTTTTAAGAGTGTTCTTACTTCTTAGGGGGAGTTTCTTCTTTGTTTTTAATGCCATAACAAGTAAATGATTTAGAGAATATGAGGTTTAGGTCTCTAGACCCTAAATAAACTATGATTTCCAAAGCTTTGTATTTTTATCTTTTTTTCTGTTTCTTAGCTCTCTGACACTTCCAAATTAGATGGCTGCATAATGGGCTGTGGTCTGTAGATCAAATGAAACCTCAGGGAAGATAGTTTTGATACTTTCCCATTCAGAGCCCAGTGAAGAAGGTTCTCCCTGCCTGAAACAACATGTGGGTGGGCAAATCTGACTCCATGGTTTTGTCTTCTAAGTTGAATATTCTCAAACCAGGTGAGAGAAAAAGCCATATAGCTATGAAACTCTGTGCAACAGAATTTAATGTCTTTAAAGTTTCATGATAAGATTATTTTTTACCACTGTGTCCTTACCAACTATCTCCAAATAACAAGAAATGTATACAAAAACAAATATATTCCAATAGCACTTATCTGATTCAATTTAAGGTAAAAACTTATTTTCTGTCAACCAGCCAGCTACCAAGTACCTGTTTGGCAGGATAGCTCATTTCAGTTCAGAATGTGATATGTATGGAAGTAAGCTTTGAAGGAGGAGGTGAGAGATAGGAAAGAGACTGAAGAAAAAGGTCTTGTTTAGGGTGGATATATCTTTTGATGCTTGTCATACATGCTTTTCCTCTATGCCACCAGTTTGCATATTTATCAAGGCCTAGGCATATTGACTTGCAATTTTCACACTCAGTCTTTTCCATTTTTTTTCTGTCTATAGGTGTTCCTATCAGAGTGAGGGAAATTCTGCTTATTTAATAGGTTTCCAAGAATTGGCAAGAGAGTTTCTAAAATTAAGCACTTGGTGACATCCCATGAGTAGAAGTTTGGATAAGTCAGAATTACTCCCAAACCTGTTCCAGGAGGGATGGAAACTCTTCCCAAGCAGATAGTATCCATATTTAAATGTATTGTCTTCATATTTAAGGCATCAGAAAGAATATCAAGACATCAAGAAGACATGAAAAAGCTTGTCTTTTTCTCCCCTCAGTATGATGGGATTTTTGGCCCTCATTTCCCTAACTGCAAGTTTAAATGTTGGTCACGACTTGATGGTGTAAGACGAAGGACAGCATAATGTGTCTCAGTAGGACAATTGTGTCCAAGGTGAATATTAGAATTATTTTTGGTGCTTCTGGAAATAAAAATTTCTGGTGCCCCACTCTAAGTATACTGATCCTGTTGGTCAAAAGTGGGATATATAGTTTTGAAGAACTTACCTGGTTTTAATGATCAGCCATATTTAAAAACTATTATAAATCTCGAATTTATTATTATTTTTTTAAGTTTCACATGATTCTGTATAGCTAGGAATGGGAATTGCTCTTATAGCAGTTAGGAAGTGAGGCAGAGTGGTAAAGTATAGATGAGTATAGCGTATTGGACTGAAGACCAGAGAAAGAAGGTAACAGGTTGGGAATCAGTGATGTATGAAGCCCATTTCGTCTCTAAAACTCTAAGGCTCTGAATAGCACTGAGATTAATAACCCTCCACCATTTCTTATACCAATCTATGATATATGTTTGAGTCTTTGCATATCTGTATCAATCAGTGTGGTTGTCAGAGACGGGAATGTCCCAGGCACTGTGCAGTGGAAGAGAGGGCCAAGGGAGGCCCATAGGTGTGTAAAGTTTGGTGAGGAGGAGAGATGGTAGGAAAGAAGGGATGGAATGCCCTACTATGTGACAAGTATTTTGCTTCCTTAGAAAACACTACAATTAATACAAATCATAGTGATTACTAATATTTTTATGGTTTTCTAATGTGCTAAGGCATTGTTCTTAAGTGCTTTATATCAATTAACTCATTGATTCCTTACAAAATTACCTTACAGGATTGAAACTATTATATTCCCTATTTATCGATGAAGCAACTGAGGCCCAGATACGATGTGCAACTTGCTTGAACATCCTCACAATTAGACAATGGCCGAGTTTAGATTCAGCCTAGACATGGACTTTTCTTGAGCCCCTCCTTTCAACTACTTCCTCTCATATATGCACTGTCTATACTTTAGAATTTGTATATAGATGGATGAAAGATTTAATTGTTTTTGAGGAATATGAGCGTTCTGGACATTGATGATCACATGACTCAGTGTGCCTCTCAGCTAAGTTCCTTAAAGCAAAAGCATGGGCAAAAAAATAGTTATTGTGGATAGAATTGCAAGAATCTTATTCGTTTGTGATGTCAGTGCTTTACATTTATCAGCAGCCTGATTTATTTTTCTGTAGCCCTCATTCTTTTCTCTGTTCAAATCTCTTTTTAGACATTTGGCATTCTCATTCAATTTCTCCCTTCCATGGGCTGTTTTTCTACCTATCACCTCAGGCAAAAATACAAAAAGGTCAAACAAAACAAATAATAAACAAGTACTCTGTATGACATCCAGTCAAAACAATGTAAGAGAATAGATTCAGGTTTGTTTATTCTTTTGTAGCACATACTTATTTTTAATATCTGCATTTGGTCATCCTGTCTTATGTCATCATTGGCTAGCATCATCAGAATAATAAGGAGACCTGTTTTATAGGCATTACCCAAGACCCAGCGGACTAGTATCTGGGGCCCATGGATGTTATCAGTGAACAAGAAAACCAAAGCAACAAATAAAAGCCCTGCCACCACCATCACCAACTGGCCAGTGTGCACAATTTTGTGGAAATCCCATCCTTCGCCCCCATCCTGGAGAATTCCTGGATGGTTTAAGTTTCTCTTAGTCACTCTTGCTCTGATTTCTTATTTTCCTCTGAAATTTGTAATCTCTCCTGTGTATCTCATTTCCTGCAACTTTTCCTTCTATCTGTATTGAGTCCATCCTGGCACTTTTGCCAAAGTAACATCAGCAATGGCATTTCTGTACTTCAGGAATTTACTGATGCATCAGGGGCCTCAGAGGCCTCCCAGCACTGCAAGTGAACTACATTTACATTTTAAACATCCCTGTTTCTGAAGTCCCTGGGAATTGCCATCACAGATATTTCTCAGTGATCATCTGCTTCTCAGGGGCTTTAGTCTTCTGCCGAGACAGGCTGCTTCCATTCTTAGATGATGTCACAGCTCATTTTCTCTTCCTAATTTTTCATGTCCTATTTGCAGATCCTTGAAAAAGGCTGTGAGGATTTATGATATGACAATCCTTCCTTCATCTACAGACTTAATCTACTATCATTAATGCTCCTAAGAAAAGGTTGGTTCCATTTCCAAAGATAAGTTTACATACGGTCCAACCAAGGAAAGAATGGAGAAATATTACCAGGAATATTACTGGGACGGATATATAGGCAAAGTCTGATTATTCCTTGATATTCTTTTGTGTAGAAAATTAAGGAGAATTCAATTTAAACATTCAATTTAATTGAAACACATTTTTCACTGGTATCTGTCTTGGAGTTCTACATATCTTCCTCAGTGCCTTATAAAAGAAAGCAACTAATTATACAGGGCATTGGCAAGGAGCAATCTTCCCTCATATTTGACTAAGAATCCCTAAAACTTTCCCCGAGCTTCAACATCCAAGACCAGATTATTTTTATCTGCACAGTAAGCCAGACCTCTGTCATTTCTTACCATCTAGTCCTTTCCCTGAGCTAATCCTTTCACATAAAAATCACCCATCAAGATGTTTTGTGAAACAAAAAAATTCTCACCATTTGATTCATTATGTGGCAGCTTTCTGTTAATAGCTTTGCCCCTCAGTGATGCAAGATCATGCTATACTGCACTGCAAATGCATGGGACTCTGCTGTTTCCTATGGCCTACTGCTTGCTACATTTGTTGTAAACCTCCTCTTCCTTCTCATTCTTATTTTTGATCATTCACTGTTTAGCACTTTCCTACTCTAAGTGTTCTCATCTGAAAGATCAGAAGTCTTTATTAGCATGTTTTTAATAAATGTTTGCTGAACCAAGCCCCCCCCCCCCCACCTGCTGCCAAAAACAAAAACAAAAACAAAACACAAGAAAAGTAGCTTCAGTATTTGGGCTTCTAAAATGGAGTTGAGGAAGACAGACAAGGCTGCCCGTTGTATGCTCACTGTGTCTTGACCAACATACTTTATTTTGTGAAATGCACTAAGGGAATTGATCTCACACCATTATTGAGACAGCATGAACAGTGATGAGTTTTAAGTAATGATATATTCACTTATATATTTTGTTGAGGTCCATGAAGCTTGCGGTTTTGAAAATATTTTAATCAGAGTAGATGAAAAAACATACTCTTGATATAACCACTCCTGTAAACATTTGTCTTAGAATTTTATTAATAGGAAGTATTCCTTCAAATGAAAGGAGAGGTTTCACTGTTGTCTTTATTTTACCATTAAAATGACAAACAGAATGCTATGAAGCATCTGTTTGCACCTTTTATCCTCCTGATTCTTTGATGTCCTAAAATGTATTGAGCTTGTTTATAGTCACGAGAATCATAACCGCAGTACATTTTTCTCTGCATGGTCTTGTTGATCCTGTGCAGTACATGTCAAAGATGCACACGAAAGCCATCTGACTTGCTGTGGGTCTGCTGGCATTGGCCTGGTAACCCCCACAAACTCTGACCCTGCTGCTTAGGGGGAAACAACTTATTTTCCCATTTAATTTGTTTTATTCCAGCCTGTTAGTTCTGACTGGGGGAAGGAGGAACTGAGTGGAGGTGTGTTAAGTAGGAACTAGTTGCAGAGGATTTCATAAGGAGAGTATACCAATTTTAATCTTAATCCAACCTGTCCTAAAGAAATGTTAAGTATTTTACCAGATCCCCAAAGTAGAATGACGGTAGAGGAATAGGTAGGTTTAAAATAACAAGGATTTTTAAAAGAGCCCAAAACCTAGAGAAAGGAAAGTGAATTGTGGTGAGTGAGAAGAAATAATAGCTCTATTAATGTAGGGATAAATAACTTCAGCAAATATTCACTACATAAAAACATATATGATAATACACATAAAGAATCAGTGCATTCCATTCTGCCACTTCTCTAAAATACTCTGGAAAATGGGGCCTTCTAAAGTATTGGTCAATGAATTATAGTTTTTAACCTTTAAATATTCACTTAATACCATCAACAAAATGTTGCAATAGTGGTATTGATGAAGATAATTACTACTGGAATTCATTTAATAAATCTTCTATCCAAACTGATGTCAGTTCAGGGCCCAGACAGAGCAAAAAAAAAAATGTCGAAAGGGTTAACAAAAATCTTCTCAAAAGAATCTCTTTTCTTGTTGCAAATAAAAACAGGCTTAAAATTCTATGTGTTCAAAAGTCAATTACTGCCAATTTCACGGGCTCTTCAAACATGGGATTCTCGTATAGCAGAGCCAACTTTACCTGCCAAAAGCCCACTAAATGGCCCCTTCCATCTGGTAAATATTCCACAATGAAATGAGAATTGTTGGAAAATAACGGAAATCTATGGACATATGTATACTGGGAGTGAAATGTGAAATTTTTTTAGTGATATCTGGTGTAAGTTACTTATTTCAGGACCAGTGTTAACTCCTATAGACTAGTAAAGCTAGAGTTCAGTATTATAGCTGATATATAGCTTCTTCCTCCATTAGAACTAATTCAAACCCTTACAGAGAAATAGTAGTCCCCATGCTGCCAAACAGTGGTTCTTCAATATTTTTGATGAGTATCATGACCTTTTGGAAGATCAAATGTAAAGTATGGACACTCGATCCAGAAAAAAGATTCTGTGCAAAAAATTCTAAGCAACTCGAGCAGTTAAAAAAAAAAAAAAAAGAAGAAAAAAAAAACAACACCTATTCCAAACAGTTTTTTGAAAGAGGGGTTCTACAGAGTCCCTTAATACATTTAGCTTTTGGAAGCTCTTTCTTAAGCCAGATATAAATTTACATAATTTCCCATAGGTTTATTACCCAACTTTATTTATATTACTGGCTTTTTCCCCCTCTGAAGATTTAAATGAATTTCTCATAACTTTTTACTACTCTGTGAATGAGTCACATAGGACACAGCTCAGCTAGTAAAAAGTGGTTTGCCTTTTGCAATGTACCAAGAAAAAAAATATATAATTAAATGTTTGTATGTGCCTATGTGCACACCTAGGTGTAATTTAGAGAAGATGAACTGGTATAAGCATAAGTATGTAGATAAGGTAAGAACTGAAGAAAATACATGAACTGTTGTTTATGAAATGTATGTGTAGGTGCACTGCCCCCTACCTCTTTCGGGAGCTTGGGTGGGGGAGACAACAAAACTCTTATTCTCTGATAATTTTTATTTTATCAAATGTTCTTAATTGAAGTACAATAATCTTCAAGGGCAGCAGGAAATAGTTCTAAGGCTCACTGAAGAAATTCTGAGTTATGCGAGGAAGGAACAGTGGAAGGGTCCTTGGCAAAATTAAGTTGTAGGAAAATGATCACTCTCCCTAAAACAGGAAGTAGGCTTTCAGAAGATGCATCTGGAAATCTTTATCCGGTTTACATTTAGTGGCTCAGTTCATTCCTAAACTCCATGAATCATTTTTTAAATGCTTCTGTAGTAGTTTCTCTTTTAACCATATTGAGGGCAACATCGACCAGGTGGTTTCCTCACCTCTCCAAGACACTGGTTTTACATAATGACAATGAAGAGAAGTCCTTTCAGACTCAGGGAAGCCACAAGATCATCTACATTAAAAGCTGTTTGGGAGATCATACTTAATAGTAGACTGCCAACACCATTTCTCCTAGATCACAGCATAGGGAATTCCAGCTTGCTTTGAAGCCTGTTCAAAATACTCTTCTTGTCCATGTCATTTTCAGGCCTGCCCTTGGTTAGCTTTGACTGACAGAAAAGCTCTGGAAGCCATTGAAAACTTATTTTAGAAAGGATTGAAATCTTATGTCAGAGTCCTTCAATCTCTGTTTGGAGACCAAAGGCTCTGTGTCAAAAGTCCTGTAGATACCTGTGCTTGCAGCTGGAGCTTCTGTGGCAGATTTACAACCCTTGGTTTATTTGAGGTTTCCAAGTTAAGACCTTTTCAAGAGAGGGATATGGAGAGGCAGCTGTAATATGGACAATGCATCTATAAATTTTTCCTGGAAATAAGAATATCCTCTAGACCTGTCATAGTTAATACAGAAATAGAGTAATACAAATGAAGACTTAAATTGATGAGGCCCATGTATAAATTGATAAAGGAAGTTTGATGCATCATAACATTGAAATGTATCTAAATCCAATATTGTTAAACATCCTTAAAGATCAGATGAATTATACATGAAGTATATGGATTATTTGTCCCTGGCAAACAATGGTGACATTTCTGTCTGTCACTTAGTATGACAAGGTTAGCATGTTTTATTCAAAACTTTTAAACAGTAAAATGATTTGTATGCATTACTCTTTCTTTGGACTGTCAGGGAAAGCAGAAAGCAACATAGTTATTCTATGACATTGAGTCAGCATGTGCATAAAAAAATGACACAACAGGATTGCTTCCAGCATCTATAAAGCTCATACATTGGTTTTCTAATCATCCAGTAGAAAGACAATAAAAACATAAAAATAGAAATATTTGCCTTCTACCTCAAAAAGAAACATGCTGTTGTATTTTGAAATATAAATATATTTGTAACATAATGAATGTAGAATATTCATGAGTGGGAATAGATTTCTGGAGATAGTATGCTTTGGGTTTTAAGGAAACTTAATGACAGGATTTTTTTCAATAAATAGGATACAAGACTATATTGTTTCTTTCATTGTCAATATAATCTGCAGTGATGCGATAGGACAGTAATTTATGAGATCTTTGGATTTTGTACTGTGTGTATATAGGATGGACATAGAAAGAATAGAGTAGAAGGTGCTATTCATCACCTGGGTAGGTACAGAGGACTTTAGTGATTTATCTATAGTTTCTGTCATAGCTGTCTGATACCGTAGGGTATCAAAGGTAAGTCCTCATAGAGTGGGTCATGGAAAAGAAGCAGCTCCTGGGGCAGCCCCAAGATTGTCCTTGCCCCCCTTTTCTTCTCCATCTGGGACCCCAGAGGAACACACACCACACTGTTGCTGTGTTCTTCTCTTTTCATAAAGGTCTATAACAGAAATCAGTTATTGAGAAATTATGTTAAATTGGAGTAAGGTAGGATCCAGGGATCTTGGTACACTATTAGCACCCAGGGATAGAGAATACTTGGGCTTTTTTATTCAGCTCTTTCCATTCACAGGTGGCTTAGGGACCCCGATAGTGCAGCAGCCGTTCCACAATAGAGAAAAACACATTAGCTAGTAAGCAGAGTGGTGATACAGGCGCTACTGTATTATTGCTGTAATAATACAAGTATTATTGCACAAGGTGAGTGAGTAGGGAAGAAGAGGGGTGCAGACAGTGGGGAGGGGCCAGAAAGCCATACCTTACTGTTTCCTGTTCCTCCTCCACTCTATGCCTTGGGATGTTAACCACAAAGAAGTATATTTAATTCATTACATTCAGCAATATGTTCACTACAGCTTCAAAAACATTAAAATTTCACGTATCATGCATGTATTTTGTGTTTTCTCCATTCCTGCCCATTACCTGGAGAAAAGTGAGCTCTTTCGAGTATGTGTTAAGCTTTCCTGGTCATGGCTGTAATGGTTTATAACTTGTCTAAGGCAAAATATTGAAGTATACATTTTTTTCTAGAATTATTTACTAGAGACTGCTTAATGAGTGAAGAATTTTTGCTGTGTACTCCATTTTTGGGGATATACACTTTCCTCACATTGAGCCTGAAATCCATTGATCTATATATTAGCATATACCACACCAGCTACAAGGTAGGTAATTACCAGTTGTGCAGATAATTATTGCTAGTTCAGTTTCATTATGCATGAAAACTCTTCAACCTATTTCAGTCCTTTATCTCAATTCCCCCCACAATCCCCAGTATATCTAGCCTCTATCCACATAGTTAGAAAGAATAAAAGAACTGTATAGTTTTCAGACAGATTTATCCTGACTCAGTAAGCAAATTTATAGAGATAATTTGGAAGCAAATTATGATAACCTATCGCAGAAAAGTGACTTACCGGTGCCATCAAACTTTTGGGATGCTCTGCAACCTTGCTGGGCTGTCATTTTAAGAAATGTTGTCTCCCTAGAGGAAAATGTTTCCAGAAATACTCTGACCTTTCCATTTTTTAGCATGAAGGTGAGGCGATCTAAGAGGAGCCGTCTTCCAAGTAAACGTGGTGAGCCTTTAGTTTGAAATATTCATCGTGTTTCTATTGTGAATAGCCAAACCATTGCTAAAATTCAGTTTGCTGATCTATTCAGCTTATTCATTTCATGCAAATCCCAATGTGCATGAAATGAACAAAAGACTTCCTTTCTATTTGTATGCATTGTTAGTTTTCTATTCTATTTTTATTCTCAAGCTTGTTTTTCTCTTTCAGTATTAATACTTTATTCATTCTTTCAAAAAATATTTTGTAGCATCCCTAGGCATGATGAGGCACCAAAATGAATGATACCATCCCAGCATGGTAGTCACTATGACCCACAGGTTTCATTTTTTCTGCCTTTTTATATGCACCATTAGAAGATTCTTGCAGATTTCTTAAAGACACCTATGTAATGAGGGAAAGAATGATCTGCTCATTTATGTGTGTCTGCCGTGAGCATGGCTTGGGGGCTCATTGCCCTACTGACTTGTGGAGTGGAAAGAGTGTGTGCTTGGGAGTCAAACAGGATTTAGATTTAGATTTTTATTCTGCTCCTTGCAAACTCTAACTTGGAGCAAGTTTCTCCTCATTCTGAGCTTCCTTATATGTAAAAGAATACCTGTCTTACAGTGTTGTTAATGAATTACCAGAGAGTGTCAACACCTAATAGCACACTCCCTCAATAAATGATCATTCTTGTGCCTTTCTTGGGATCTATAATCTAATACATATGTAAGTGAGAAAAGCTTTAATAATAATAATAATGGAAGTTAGGCTAAAATATTTCCTATTAATGCAGGCACAGCAGAGTGTTCTCAGATTTCTTGGAGGACGTGGTAAAGTGTAAACTGATTGTTCTCTTTTCAAGTTTTATCTTAGATGTAATGGGTTTCTATCATAGGCATGCTTAACATACAAATTGAACTATAAGTACACAATATGGGGAAAGAGAGAAAGAATGAATATGAGTTTAAGGAGTTTCAATAGCATAGCTGATTACACATGCCTTTGCACTCAAGTGTACCTCTTCGATGATGCATCCAGGGAGCATATCCTCTCTCCTATCATTTTAAAGACATACTTTAAAAAATCCTACATGACCCTAAATTCAAGCCCACTCAATTCCAAAGCTGGAGGAAAAAAAAATGATGTTAACCTATTGAGAAATGGCATGCCTCGCTCCAGTCTGGCACCTTTCCATGGCATTATCAAGGCTATTTTTGATTATGCATGATTATGAACATAATTGCAGTATAACATTTAACCTCACTATACTTCTTTGCTTTTCTTTGTAATTCCTTTCATCTTTTACTTCCTTTGACTAGACTATCTTTTCCCCCAATAATCTCTGCAGGTGAGTTTATCTTTTTCTTGCCTGGGTTACTTAATGACTATTTTGTTTTTTAAAGAAATGTGACAGGGCTATGTCTAAAACTCAAATTGCTGTGTGTAATGTCTCCAAGGGATCATAGTACTTAAGACATTGTTTTCTTAGGAAAAATCTCATACGGTTTTGTGTTCCTAGAGTTGTATATGACAATTTTGTAGGTTAGAATTAGTGCAGCAGTATTTTTAATGTTTTAATCACTTTTTGCTGCCTGACCCTTATCTATTTTTATACTGCTCACACAAAGGATCTTTAGACTGTCAGCACAGGGATCCTAGGCTCTGATCCACAATAAAATGCAAAGAACACAGAGCAGGTAAGATCCCTCCATCAGTTATTTACATCTTTGTGTGAATCAAGTGTGATAGGGATAGAGGGAAAGGCCTAAGGGCGCTAAGCAGTTTGAGAAGAAGCAAACCTCTAAAAAGACTTGGGATGAGGCAGAAGGCCGGTTTTTTTACTTCACACCTTTGCACAGTATTGTTTTTTAGCTCCATCAGATATTCTTGCTCCATTCATGCCCCCACTTCATGTCCTTCTCCTTTCTTTTATTCTTTCATATGTGATTTTAGTTTTTAGTTACCTTTCTTTCAGGGGACTTGTTTTAGGCTTTTATGCCTATATACATTAATATTGAATATTCAATATTAAGTAATAATGACACCAATGATTGAGTGCAGAGGATGCATTAAGTATATGAAGATGGAAACTTTTAAACATCTCTGATTTTTACAAAAATTCTGCAAGGAAAGTACTTTCATAATAAAAATGAAAAAAAAAGCCTTAAAACAGAAATTAACTTACCATATAATTTAGCAAATGATGGTGTCAGATGAGAATTTGCTGTGCCCCCTCCACTGTTACATGCTGCCGTTTGTGCAATGAATGTGTTCAGTTGTGTTTGGGTATCTGCATGTATTTGTGTGAGTGAGAGAGGAAAAGCAAGCTTATCAGTCTTTCTCTGTATATACACATTTTTCAAAGCCCTGGCTGGTTTCCAGAGCTTTTGCAGTGCTTGAAAACCAATGTTGCCAGGTCTTTCACTCCAAACCTGCCCCCTCCCCCACAGTGACTTAAAGTTTTACATGTGCAATTTAAACGATCGATCTATTCTTCTCTGATCTAGCCTACTGTTACATTTGCAGAAACTATACCATTTTATTTTTCAAAAAAAGGATTTCCAGGGTTGGCAATTGCTTTAGTTCGCACTGGCTGCTCTTTGATGGCGCTATTTTCTTTAACATTATTTGCTCCTTCCTATAAGGAGCAACACCCCTTCCATATTGTGTCCATTGAAGCAAGTTCTCATTTTTGAAATTGTAATGCCTTATAAGATGGAAAAAAAAGGTAGGAAAGACCCTGCATGATTTAAGACAATGATTCTGGATTGAAGCATCTTACTATTTAGAGGAACACCATATTTCATAGTGTATTTGCAGAAATGCTTCACAGCACAAACCCCTATTTCATATCCTTGAAGGCCAATGGAGTAACAGTGTTTCTGTTTCAGTGCCTGTCTGATCAATAATCCTATCACTTTTTGAGTTGCCATATGTCTTGTGATACATTTTTACTGTGTTGGGTATTCAATGACTAATAACTACATGTATATGTTTTTTTTTGTTTCCAACTGTAAATTATTTAAGGAAAACTTCTACAGGTGGTTAAATTTATTTATATAAAACTTATTTTCCTTAATTTCATTGGAGACATACATAAATCAGTTTCACTGGAAAATATATTTGGAATTTAGTGTAACTTCCCTTGGGCTTTTACTCAACATGCAAGAATAGGACATTAGTGATGTGGCAGGCATAAGCTAGGCACTGGCTACGAAGATAAGTAAGACATGGATGCCGCCTTTCCAGAGTTTACAGGCTTTTTTAGGTTTGAAATGATTAAGAGCATAGATTTGCACCAATCTACCTTATTTGAATCTTCTCTATGTTGCTTGTTAGATGTCAGAGGAATTACTTATTTTGAGTCTCCATTTTACTCATTTTTAAATGTGAATGGTATGTTAGCAACAAGATTTCTTTCTTAAAACATTGGTATATAGTTTACATACTATAGACCTCACTTAAAGTACACAGTTCAATGGTTTTTAGTATATAGTATTGTACAAGAATCCATAATCTAATTTTAGGACATTTTCATCACCTCAAAGGCCATAGGCATTAGCAGTCACTGCTCATCACCTCCATCCTCTTTATCTCTCCCCATCCCCAGTCCTAGGTTAACATTAACTTGCTATTTTTCAATATAGATTTGCCTATTGTGTAAATTTCATATAAATTCAATCATACTTGTGCTCTATTATGACTGGTTTCTTTTACTTAGGCTAATGTTTTCAAGGTCCATCTATATTGTAGCATGTATCAGTGTGTCATTCCTTTTTGTACTCAAATAATATTCCTTTGTATGGATTTTGTTTATCCAGTCATCAGTTGATGGACATTTGGGTTGTTTCCACTTTTTGACTATTATAAATAATTCTGTGAACATTTATGTACAAGTTTTTATGTGAACATATGTTTTCTTTTCTCTTGAGCAGAATCCTAGGAGTAGAATTTTTTCCTATGGACAGTTTGCTTTCATTTGATAACTCTTCTAATGTTTTGAGAAACTTCCAAAATGTTTTCCAAAGTGCCATTATTTAAATTCCCACCAACATTAAGTTTTGATGAGGACTAAAAGATTGAGTCATAGGAATAAATAAATGCTAATGTACTACCCATGGCTACCTTTATTGTACTGTTTTCTCTAACTCTTCTCAGAAAGAAAGCAGTAAAGAAATATTTAGTAAGCATTTAAAAAAAATCTCCAGGTTATCCTAAGAGTTTCTTTAGCTATTTTCTAGATTTAAATTTTGCAGTTTATGAGCTTACATGTTGCTAGTAAGGCTCTAGTGAGGCCGCAAATAAATGTGTCTGGTATATTAAAGTTAACTCTCTAGTTAGCCATTTGGATTTTTCAGGATTGTTACATTTCATTTAAAAGTTTTAGAAGATGAGTGAAAAAACTCACAAAATTAACCTGAATCATTAAAAACCACAAAGTTGGAGAACTTAAGAGTGGATACCAAAATAGTTTTTAGGAAGATGATGCATTATTAGTCTTGTAAATTGTTGAAGATTGCCAAAGAAGGCTTAAGCTCTAAGAGGATAAAAGTTATGTTTATAAACATACTAAATAACATGTTAAAACAAAAGGAATGCATAAAAATATATGTGTTGTATAGGTTAAATACTGTTATAAGTGAGAATCATTTCTATGGGACTCTTTATTTCTTAAACTTAATGCAGTCATTAAAATTTCAGGGTGGGGTGATATTCTTGTTTCCTTCTAAAGAAATGAAGGAAAAAAGGCTGGGTGTCCTATTCCCCATCCTTATGCCCCTAGCCAAATAAGTTCCTGCTGCAAGGACTTTTTCTCTTGGCTTCGAAATCTTGAAGTAAATATGAAAAGAAACAGCATCAAGTGTTAAGGATGAATAATGGCACAGGTTGGGCCCCAGAAACCTACAGGCGGAGCATCATCGTGCCTGGACAGTCTGGAGGTGTCACGAGGCAAATGCGGAATGCTAGTAGCTCTATCACCTGGTCTGCAGGTGTGACTGGGGTGTGGAGTATCACCGTGGGCACGGGGGCTGCTGGGAAGGATGCCTGCAATCTGCCCGGGAGGTTGTCTGGGTCTGTCATGGGTGCCTTCCTTTGGGCCTCTGTGCTTGGGCATCTCCGGCTCCCGCCTGGTTGGGAAAGCAGGTGTTGTCCAAGAGCCCTTTGAGCAGAATTCACCAGTGGGGGAACATGCACGACCCCGTGAAGGACTGCAGGTCGGCTATGAAGCCAGACTCGCTGAGGGGCAGGTAGGCCTTCACAGCAAACACAGGGCGCTGGCCACCAGGGAGTCCTCTAACGTGTGGCCTCACTCCCTGTTCAGGACACTATAGATGCCACCAACCACTTATTATGGACACTGGATCCTCGCACAAGTGGAGGCAAGCTGGGCTGAGGGGAAGATCTGGGTGGCATCCAGGCACAGCACCCGTCATGGGTGTAGAAGCACATGCCCCACTTGTTCTCCTGGGCAAGTGCCCCTCTTTGGGTGATGTTCCTGCAGGGCACGTCCTCCCTGGGCTTCACATGAAGGCCCATCTTATGGATTGTTCTCTGGATTGGCTTCAGGTACACGTCCTACTGCTTCCTGGGCATGTATTGTGATTATTTTACAAAATATATAAATATCGAATCATTATGTATACCTGATCTCCAGTCCTGACTTTGGGAGCCATTTTTAAGGGACATGCCATGGTTTCATAGAAATGTGGATCAGACAGCAGTTGTGGTTTGACTGATCTCCCAAAATGACTGGAAAAATAAGTTATTATGATTGTACCTGAGGGAGAAAGATCAGTTCTGCTTTAAAGGTAGTACCAGTTAAAATGCCAAAATTGAGGACTTCCAAGGAGTTCATGAGAACATGACTTAGGGGAGGAGCCAACCTCCATTGCTTTCCATTTCTCACGAGACTGAATTCTTTGGGGCCAAGAATCACATTATAGCCATTTCTTTTTCTGCAGTAGTTCTATAGTGACTGTTACTTAATACATGTCATAGTATTAAATAAAACAGGAAATTCTGTATCTGCTAGAAACTTATATTTCAACTCTGTTTAGCCATATGTATTTAGAGGACAAGGTATTATTATTTAACTTTTTTTTTTGTTAAAAAAATTTCTCTTTCCATAAATATTCCTCATTTAACACCCAAACTATGAGAACTGTTTTTTTATTTTTTACAAAATAATAAACTGAAATCAGTTGCACATCCATTGTCTAGTACAGCTAGGCACTCATTTATTTTTGAACCACTAAAGAACCAGCTAAAATACACAAGTCACTTCAATAGCAAAATGGATCTGTTTTAATATTTTATGTAGTTAGTATTTATTCTCATGGACAATTTTGTTAATTATCCAAGATAGAAATATTTATTTAGAATAATTTGAGTTTTTCCTGGGTTATTAGGAAAAAGAGTTTTTGAGATTAGATATGAAAAAAGTTTTCTGTTAAAAAAACACAAACTTTTTTTTTTTACATATGAGATATTCTAAAATTCTATTTTATAATTAGGTGTGCATAGCAGAATCACTTGGGAGCTTTTCCCCAAAATATTCCAGAGCCTTAGCGCAAATCAATTAAGATCTTCATTGGTGTTCTCAGGCGTGTTTGGTATATATATCAATGAAATAAAACCTTCTCAGATCATTCATATTAAACATCTGTGCTTAAATCTCTCTCATACAAATTTCAAATACTTGACCATAGCTTCCCATCTGGCTTTGAGTTTAGCCTACTCCTTACCTTCATGGTTATAATTCTCTCTGTCCCCTTTCTAAAATGATATTAAGATATGTTTAATAATACACATATGTGGGTGTAAGGATATGTAGTCAAAGATGAAGTCTAAAGAGGAACACAGACCACTAAGTTGCATTAACAGAATGGGACTGGACTTGGATAAAGATGGTAAGGGCATAAAATAAATTTTAAAGCTTTGTTTAGACGTGAGAAAGAATGAGAGAGAGAGAGAGAGAGGTCCATTTCATGGAAGAAGGTTTGGCACTTGAATGATCTAACAGTTTGCTGCTTTGTTTTTCTTCATCAAACACATGAAGAGAAATTAAACTTTCTAAACGAATTGGGGGAGATAGTATGTATTTTGGATGACAGATGAAAAAAAGAAGAAAAATTTCAGTGGCATGAACAAAGCTAAGCATGAACATTTTTGTGGGTAAATTGTCATCTAGTGCCTGAGTTTAAAGAATGAACTACCTAGGCAAGGATCGGGTAAAACCCAGTACAGATGAAGAAAACAGCCTACAGTTCACTAAAAAGCCAGGATACATATTCAGTGTGACATGGTTGTCACCATGTCTATGATAGGAATGCAGTAGAAGAACAAATGGAGTAAGAAGAACAAATTGTTTTAATTCTGTTGAGATTTCTTTATTTCTATTTGTTTTAGTTCTATTGCTGCACTAATTTAGCAATACTCAGAGCACCTCCTTGTATGCTATCCCATAAGTTCCCTCTTTCAAGCTCCTGAGGCATAAGTACCAGCAAAGCTGCATCTTTTCTTTAAAGGTCTGAGTCCTACCTTTGTAGGATCCCTCCCACAAGCTTCTAAATTCTAAAAATTCTACCTGGCTTTGTTCTCCCAGTCTTAGGGTGGTAGCTGCAGTTGCAACCTCTGTGACAACCTACTAGTGTTCCTTGTTTGCCTTTCCAATTTTCTAATACTGAGTAACAATTCTTTTAATTTCTCCCTACTAAAATAGTTTGAATAGTTTCTCTCCTCTGACTGGACCCTGATCATTATTACAACCAGAGATGAAGTTATTATGGAGTATGGGCAATCAACAGATCTTTTCAAATATTAAAGGCTTGCATATATAAGAAAGAAAAAAATATTTAAACTTCACGATACAGGTTTTTAAAATTTTCCTTTTTGGAGATTGTCTGCCCTTATACTCTACCACAATAAATAGTCATGTTCTGTAGCACATGACCTAGTTCCATGGCCAAAACTGACTGGACCAGGTGGGTACTTTACCTAAGGGCAGCAGATTCTAGGCTGATCAACTGCCTATGACAACTGCTTTGAGCTAGATGAACTGAGCCGAACGGATTCTTTCTTTTATGATTCTGAACCAACAGTCTCTGTTCGAAGCTGAACCTGAAGAAGCATGTGATAGAGTTGAATCAATTAATAGCAGAGCAATAGTGGCTCATGAATTCCTGCCATGGAATTTTTCAGAGACATTTGACCTATGAATCACTTGTTTTTACCCTCAGCAAAAGCATTTCCATAATTAAGACTGGATTAACTTTGTGAGATGGATATATCTCTATCATTTAAATATTCAATCCAAGAATAGATACCTGTCAAGTTTGTTTTAGAGGAAATTTCTTCAATGAAAGCTTTTCATGTTAGAATATAAGATGTATGTATATATCTGGCCTCTTCTCTAGACTCATTGAATAAGAATATCCTAAGAATGGAGTCAAGTCATATACATTAAAAACAGCAATAACAAGAACAATTCCCTTTATGTTATGCTGAAGTAACTGTTCTATACATCAGTCAGATATGGGAAGAAAAGGACTATATTGCTCTATCGTTGAATGGCAGACTCTCCCAGCACTTAGTGTCTCACCGTTTCTTATTCTGTCTCATGACTGCATTAGAAATTCAAGCAGTCTCTTACTGGGTGTTTCCTCTGTACCATCTGGTATTGATTAGGGCCACTTGGTGATATTTAACTGGGAACTAGTTTCATCTGAAATATACAAGATGGCTTCACTCATATGTCTGGCATCTTAGTGGGGACAACCGAATTCCTTTCTCTGCATATAGTTTCAGTACTTCGTGTAGTCTTTTCTTCAAGGCAGTTGAACATCTTACAAGGTGGCTCAATATCAGGTTGTTCAGGGCTCTCACGCTCAAGGCAGAAACTGGCAGTTCTCTTAAATGGTATACCTGGATATGGAATATGCCACTTCCACTGTCTTCTGTAGGTGAAAGCACTAGCAAGCCAGATTAGAAGAGGGAAAATAAATTTCATCCTTCAATGAAAGAAGAGTTAAATAATTGGTGGACACCTTTCATCTGTCATGAAGACCCCTTATTTTTTTGTAAATTAAATCCTCAGGAGATGGCATATGAGAAGGGAAATCCAAATGTGCTTGAGCTGTATGAGAAGACAGGCTAGGCAAAGGGATGTCTGACTTGTCCTCTATGACAGAAAAAGTAAATAATGATGAAGAATACACAAAAAGGAGATGTATCAGAGATAATTTTACCCTAAGAAGACTTTTGTTTAAGACCTTTTCTAATCAGAGTAGTCTCCTGGAATAGGATGACAAAGAATTTGAGTCCATAGATCACTTTTGGATTGAAGTAGGTAATATTTGCTGGATTCTCACCAGAAATATGCCAGTAAAGGCTATGACCAGTAATGATGATAGGACCTATTACATTAATGAATTCAAATTACCTTTCTTGCAAGTTGATACAAGCATGTGCATTCTTTCCATTGAAACAATCTTTGTCTTTAACTGAGAAGGAAAGACAGAAGTGTTTAATTAGAATTCCTTTAGATTTTTAAAAAAGCATCATAAAACAAAATAAATTGGGTCACTGTTATATTTTTTCTTGGAAAGTCAAACTCATTTCATTTCTACTATTGTAACTTCAGTTTTCTAAATTGCTTTTCTTAAAGTTATAGCAACTTACTGAGTTTTTTGAAATATGAAGCATGCTGTGATAAACTTGTTTTCCTCCTTTATTGTTAAGTTGTTTTACAAATTGCATTTGTGAGCTGTGAATATGCTGTTGGTGTTATTTACACTTGAGAACAGATTAAACATGTTTATGTTTATATTAATTATGAAACAGAGGCAATTGGGATTACTATTGGGTTTTGTTTTTATTTATTTAATTTTTCCGTTTGCTAGGGGATGGTTATTTGTTTCAAGCTGCTAAATGACTCGAATAAAATTGACATAGACTATTCAGTATCAAATATGTTGATTTAAATTAGCATAAAAGAGAGTTTTGATGAAAATGCAAATGTCATTTAATAAATTAACGTGTGGGACAAACTTAGGTTAAAGGTTGTTTTAGCAAAGTTGCTTAAAATGTTGTGTTGTTGAGTTAAAGACCTGGGAACTAAACTTACTCTATTTATATTCTTCTAAGACAGTAACACAAAAATTGCAAGAGCAAAAGGTTTGGCCAGCCCACCTCTCACCAGAAGTCTGAGGTACAGACTCCTCAAACATAAGATTGTGTTTATGGAAACTATTCTGTTGGTGACTTGACAGAGTGGTAAAGAAATGGTATCTTATCGGAAAGTCATCTATTTCATCTATGAAAGATGATTAACATGGACACCTTTTGTGTACTGTTTTAAATCCTCTGGGTATATTTTCTATTCCTACCACTGCTGCTGCAAGCAATTCTTTACAGGCTGCCAGCATCTTTGTGCAGGTAAACCTGATAGCACCTTGCCACTGCATCTAGAACCTCTGACTGACCTGAATTGAGTGACCCTTACTTCATGGTCCTGGGTTTCTTTCACACCATATCATGGTAGACCTCTGGAAACCCCTTTGCACTCATGCATGCACAGCCTAGAAGCATGAGGGATGGAAGCAGATGAATAAATGCCCCCCTTCTCTCTTCCAGTGGACAGAGGTTTCCTAGATACATTTCTTAAAGTTTCTCCGATGATTGCTGAGGGATGGAGTACCAGATTCCTACAGCAGTGAGCAAGTGTATCCTTGTATTGGCTCTCTTTCTTTACTTTCCTGTTTCACTCCCTGTCCCTCCCTCCTGTTACCTGTGATCACATTCCCAAATCAATAGCTCACATGTAAACTTTGTCTTATATCTGCTTTATGGGGGAACTAGAGCTAAGACAGGCCCTGTAAACTTGTTTTTCACATTTAAATTATCAGTAATGTGTTAGAATTTAATTAGGGCATGTTTCCCCAAAATTGAAACCAAAAACATCCCAATATATGAGACTGTTCAGCGCAGTGTGCCATCCGTCTTTATCTTGTTTCAGTCTTCTTTGTGCTGGTACATCTGTGACCTTTGTTCTCTTGGCACACAGACAAGAACTTTTGGACATACACTGTCTGCTTATAGAGTTAAATGTTTGAGAAAGATATTTCAGACATCTGCAAATTTTCATGAAAATTTTAGTGAACTAAATTTTCAACCCAAACAATAGAATGGTATCAAGTCTGGTAAATATCATACCAGATTTTCTTCTTTGTGCAATCCTAAATACACAGAAGTTATTTAGTAATTTAGTCATTAGAAGTTACTGTCTTACTGGTTATTATAGTAAAAATTAGTAATGGGTTTTAAGTTCCATACATTGCCTTCTGTTTAAGAATGCAGAGAGTTATTTAGTTTATTTTAGGCATATTCCAATGCTGGTTATCATTAAAAATAGAAAAGTTTGTTGTGTAGAGAGTAATCTTTTCGGTATCTAGAAATTTGTATTACAAAGAACAGCATTTTCTTCAGTGATTCTGATTGTTGCATGCCATGACTGTTTAAGGTTCTTTGCATAGAAAACAGGAAAAGTTCGGTATATATCATACTTCAGGACATCATGTATTTCCCATTTATTACCATTTATTTCTTAAATGAATGTGACTTTTTAAGGTAATTCGACTTTCCATTTTTAAAAATTCTTTCAACAGGAAACTTGATATTTAAAGCACAGTAATGTTGTCCGACTACTGAAAATTTTATTTATTTACTTTTTCTGTTCAGGATGGATGAACAGATTCAAATGATTATTCAGTTCAAGGCACAGAATCGTAATTGGTCTAGGCAAGAATACACTGTATGCAATTTTATCATTATTTCCTTTCATATGCAAGCCTGTTCTCCTTGCCTGCCTTCTATACATTGTATCTCTCATTTATCTAATATATGTTCTTTTAATTTTCTATTCCATATAAGTATGTATGTATATGTAAATATGGATAAAACTGTCCTTCAGTACATCTTTAATCTTCACAGTAGTGATGTACTCTAAAGTTTACTCTTTTAAGAAGATGTTCCCTGGAATATTACTCTATGTAGATCTAGTTCACTCCCTTTACTTCCTGTTTATACATACAGCACATATTCGTAATAGTCTTGCATTATTTCCTTGTTTGTACATCTGTGTGTTTCTCTGGTACCCAGACCCTGGATGTAATAGATTGTATGCATACTCTATTTTACGAAGTACTAATAGATTTTACTCCAAAATGTCTGCACACATTCCCACCAACATTCACAAGTACTCACCAACATAAGATGCTATTTGATACACTGTTTGTGCCTATTTAGAGAAGTAAAATGATACCATATTTTATTTCTTAATTTATGTTTCTCTAATTAGTGAGATTGAACACTGGTTTACATGATTATTACTAACCACCAATCACATCTTCACCAGCCAGTACTTCTGTTTCCCTGTCTCCTTAGCGTCTCCCTTAATTATAAATTTTGGTGTGTCAGAAGGCTTAATATTTGAACATCTTCTTAATCTACAGTCACATAATTTTTAAAACCTTCAGGATGGATGAGATCACCATCTATGCCCTGATGACTTCCATTATTCATACTTAGGCAGGACTTCTCCTATATTAAATCCAACTGCCTCCTTAATTTTCTTCTTGGATAGTCAGTAAATATCTTTAAAAATGTGTATGTCCAAAACTACTTTTGATCACCACCTTCTCCTTCCAGAAAAACCCTACTCCTCCACCAGTCTTCCCCTTTCTCACTAAGTGCCTAAAAATTTTGAAGTTTTCCTTGACTTTTTAGCATCCTTTTATACCCTACCACCTGTACCTCAGTCAGTCCTTTTGGCTTTATTGTCAGTATATATCCAGAATCCAGATGCCTTCTTCATGTTTCACCCATTATCCCTCTGGTCCAAATCACATTCAACTCTTGCTTGGATTATTTCAGTGGCCTTCTAACACACTCATCTGTGTTGACAGATGCATAACCTTTCCAAACATGTTTTTCATCTGGCTTAAAAGCCCCCTGTGTCTTTTCATTTCACTCATAGTTAAAACCCAGATACTTATGATTACAAAAGCCCTGTATGATTGTGTAACTTTACCGCCCCACCCCCCGCACCCCCCAACTATTCTTGCCACCTGCATTCCAGCCACACAGGTCTGATTTGATGTCACTGCGTATGCCAGTCACCCTTCCATCTCAGGGTTTTTGTAATTGCTGTTTGCTTTCTGGAATCCTGTTCCCTTGGGTAGCTTCACATTTACTTACCTCCCTTTCTTTAGGTCCTGCTCTAATGCCACCTTGCTCTTTAATTCCTTATATTCCAATTTACTTTTCTTAAAAGATCTCATCCCCACTTGACATCTTTGTTTTCTTTTATAGGATTTTTCTTTAATTTGTCTCCTTTTAGAATATAAGCTTTATGAAGGCAAGGATAATTTTGATTTGTTCCTCTTCTATTACTGCTGTTTAAAACAGTGTTTGGCATTTAATACTCATAGAATAAAGATATGATTTTCATGTAAAATTTCACTTTGGCTGATATTAAAATAAATATCCAGCTTTCTTTTGTTCAAATTTAGTTCATATTCTTTTGGTTCAAAGGTATATATTCTTTTAGACCTTCTCCCCCAATATTTCTATGCTCTTGCCATTTTAAAAGTGTGTCACTCCTGGGCAGCAATGTGTGTGAGAGTGTGTATTTGTGTTTTAAGAGCAGTTTTAGGTTCACAACAAAATTGAGAGGAAGATACAGAGATTTCCCATATACCTCCTGCCCCTACGCATGTATAGCCTTCCTCATAATGAATATGACTCAATGTATCAAGAACAGTACATTTTTACCAAAGATGAATCTACACTGACAAATCAGAATCCTCTAGGGTCCACAGTTTACCTTAGGGCTCACTCTTGCTGTTGTACATTCTGTGGGTTTGGGTAAATGTATACTGACCTAGATTCCCCCATTATAGTATCATATAGGATATTTTCACTTCTCTAAAAATCCTCTATGATCTGCATATTCATCCTCTCTCCAACCCAACTCCTGGAAATCACTGATCTTTTTTATTTAGTTTTGCCCTTTCCATATATCATATAGCTGGAATAATATAGTGTGTAGCCATTACAGATTGACTTCTTTCACTTAGTAATATTCATTTAAGGTTCCTACATATCTTATCATGGCTTGCTTTGTGTGTAGTTTTAAAAATTCAAACTGAGAATCCTCATCTTCTATTAGGTATGTTCATCCTGTTTTTATTTATTATAATTTCTTTTATACTAAGACTTGTCACTGTAATTTTTTATGATTTTGTTTACTGTGTTTTCTGTTTATTTTCCAAACATTACCTCTAACAAAATTTTTCCTGGCCTGAAAATTATTGTTATATTCAAGACCCATAATTATATATTCTTTCTCTATCACTTTGTATTGTTCTATCCAAAGGAATTCCTTTGCCTTGTGTTGATATTGTAAGAAGTTTTAGGATTGTATTATCATTCTTTATTTAGTTACAATGTAAATTCTTTTTTCAATATAACATTTATTTTCTATTCTTGCAGGAATATATCTTTTAAATAATCTTTCAAAGAGGATACATGCTGAATTTTTATGTCGAAACTTTATTTTACCAATACATGTATGTATTCAGATTAAATAAAGTAATGGTTCAATTTTATTTTCCTTCAATATTTGCATATCATTGTGCTATTGGACAGACATGTTACTATGATTTTTTTTAAAATCCCTTTGCACATGATCTGATTGTGGTATTTGCTTTGTGTATATGTATCTAGGTGTGACTTGTTTAGTTATCTATCCTATATATTATGAACTCTATGAGTCAAACTAGACCTACTGCTATCAACAAAAACTCCCAAAACCCAGGTGTTTAAAATTAGGAAAGGTGTTTTTTTACTCTCACCACAGTTGAGTTAGCTGTTTGGTAGGTAGTTGTCCGACTTGGTCATTCAGTTACCCAGACTCCTTTGATCTGAATTAATCATTAAGCTCTACTTAGATACAAGGGAAAGGTAAAGAAAATGTCTTCTTGTGTACTCAGGAGATCAGTGAAATAGTTTGGTACAAACAGAATACAGTCTCTGCCACAGAGCACTATCAAATAGAAGCCTAATATGAAGTCTTTTTTAGTTTTGTTAAGCTTTTTGGTTATAATTTTATTGATTATTTTATCTCCTGCTTGCACTCTTCATTTTTTTCTTTTGGTTTTCCAACTCAATGGATTTTGACACTTCTGTTTTTGTTCTCTACACTTCTTGTCTTTTGTTACCTCATTTTTTTCCTCCTTAAATCTCTATCTTTTCCACATGCCTTCTGGCAGAGTTCTCAGAAACAGTCTTCCAGTTAAGTAATGTAATTTTGAATAGATTCATTCTTCTACTCCATTGAATGATTTATTTCAAAAATCTTGTCTTTCATGTCCAATATTTGTATTTTAGAAATATCTGACTGTCTTGGTTCAAATATGTTTATTTTTCCATTAACTATATTTCTCTTGTTTTTTAACTTGTTTTGAATTTCTGTCCAATCTCTTCATTGTAATTCATTTTTCTCCATTCAAAGGTTTTCTGTTGTCTTCTAAAAGTTTTCATATTCTTTAAAATCTTTTAATTTTTCTTTGTAAGCTAATATTTATTTCCTGGAAAGAAAAGAAATAATGCATGTCCTGGCCCGCCATCTGTTGGGTGGGTTAAAATGATGGTACTGGTGAGTTTGGGACTTAAGTTCATCACTCCCTTTCTCCCCCTACCATAGAGGGCTTTCAAACCTCTACTCAGGCACTGCTCTTGGTTTCAGATGGCGACCTTTCCTTATAACTTCTTGGTCCTACAAAGTGTGAGGAGGAGTCTCAGGGTGGCATCTGGCTGCTGCAATGCTTGTTTTGGCTTTCTACACCAGCAGGACATTATTGCTGCCCTCTTGTTATCCTACAGCTTCCAGGTGGATATTTAGCCTTCTTGTCTTGTGTTAGTAACAGGGTGGGCAGTGATTGGGGAATAAGGATTTCAGAGTGATAGGTAGAAGTCAGTTTGCTGTTTTTAGAAATTACATCTTTGAAATTGTGAAGCAGTATGGTGTAGAAGAAGCATCTAGGGTTTGGAAGGAGAGAGGAGTCTATATCCATTGGCCTATTGTTTTCATTCATCAAATATTCATTCATACATCCATTTATTTAACAAATGATTAACAAGGACCTTTTGTAGTCCCCAAAAACTGCACGAGAAATTCAGTAATAAACAAAATAGACAAAAATATTACTCTTATACTCTGTGGCTGGAGGAGATAAGCCTATACATAATTTTTTGCATAGCATAAGTGCTGTGAATGAAAATAAAAGTTATAGGATAGAGAGTGCCAGAGATTGGAAGGCAAGATTTGAACAGAGAACTGAATGGTGAATGTGAGTGGGTTCACTTAGAGTCTGTACCGTTTATAAGGCATATGATTGTGGGCACGGTTTGTTGTGGAGACTGAGTGAGACAATGTATGTAAAGGCCCGATGCTTGGCATCGAGAAGGGACTCAAAAAATGGGAGCTAGTATTAATATACATTATTAATAAGTCTGAATTAAGAGTTAAAAGACTGCTTTAGCATATCTAACTTTCGTGTTCTTAAAAATTGCCTTCATTTGTTGAAAATTCCTGTGGGATTGGCAGCAAACTCATGTAGTAAATCTTCTTAGTCACTGTGTTTTTATATCTGAGGGTTATTAGTCATGGTCTTGCCCTAGTACAGTGAAATTAAAAGATTCCAGTAGCAGGAAGTGATGGATTTTTAGGGCCTTTCAAAGAAGGATATGAATTAGTGAAATCTGTAATGAGGAGAGAGCTAACAAACATTTAAAAAATTCTTTCTGGTTCTTGAGAAGGAAACAGGGACATCCCTCCTGCTCCATATCTATCTATCCTGCCATGCTACACATATTAAGCTGGAAGATTGAGAAAAATTTGGTCATACAAACATAACTAAACTCCCTTGTCCTGTTCAGGATTTTCATCTGCATAAGTATTTGAGCAATGCTGAGTGTGACCCCTTCCATCTCCCAACACCTCCTGGCCATCATCCATATGGGAGTTAAACATCTCATTGCTTTTTAGTCATATTTGATCAAACATGATATTGATTATCCAGCGTAATCTCCTACCTTGAACATCTGAATAAATTGACTGCTTTGTAAGACTGTCTGCTCTTGAGTTGAATATTTTCCATCAAAGAAGAAATGAAAAAGTTTGGACCATCTTGTCTAAAGGCACCTCCCAGAGAAGTGTCCAAATGTTTGGTAACACTGCAATAAATATATGATTGTTCAACTTTGTTATTTTAAAGGAAACAGAACTCTTTTAGATAAGTGACCTCCCATTTTTAGTATTCCATTTTTTTCCATTCCAAAGGTAATTTTATTTAAATGGTCATATATAAAAAAATAAAAACATCTTTTCTCTTGTTGCAATTTGGTGGGGAGAGATGGTAATGGTGAGAAGCCCATATGCCATCTATTCAGTTTTCTCCTGATTTGCTGAGGCAGTCTCCTAAGAATCCATAAAACACCATTTGGAAACCACTAATTTAGATGTCTGTTTTTTTCCAACTCTTATTTGAAGGTAAATAAGAAAAGACGGATACACTGATTCTTTCTCTATGACATGGTTTTACCATGCCCAGATTAACTTGCTCTCTTTCAGTACACATTTTGATTGTTGAAGAAAAAGACAAGAATATTCGGGCATTATAATGAAGTATTCCAGTACATGTGCAGCTTCCTATCCATTCCATACCCTATTCCTAAGGAATAGGTTTACCTGAGGTGGGAGTAAGTGGGAGTTAAGAAATAACTCTACTGCCTTTGAACTAGATGCTTGCCTAGGTATAACAAATTGCAGTATGCAAATATTTTACCTATGCATAATTAGTTGTGTCATCACAGTCCTACCTGTATTCAGTTACTTAACAAATACTTTTTAGTACCTACTGCACCCCAGAACCAAGTGAGAGCTTGAGGTAAAAAATTAAGACAAAAAGACAATGTCTCTAAGTTTTTGGCCCTCTGAGAAACTACACAATTTACTTTGCACTGAAATGTTTGTGGTTACAAAGGAAAATCATCCTGTGGCAGTGAAAGTCACTATTTTCGAGTTGGCTAGAATTACCAGAAAAATTACCATGTACAACACCATTGAATTGATGGTCTTCATTGATATAATGATTTAAAAAAATATATATGACATTTTCTACTTTGAAATTTTCAGGGACTGATTGTTGGGGGTAAGAAAATAACTTTTCCAAACAAACACATAATCCTGTATAATTTATTGATGTCCTCCATCTGTCTCTTGGCTAGTGGTCTTAAATACAAAGAGAAAATTAAGTCAAATTTAGAGAGCTTACGTGTGAGATACGGTTTGGGTACCTTTCAAAGGCTGAAATTCAGCTTACTCAGTTACACACTGGAAACTTTTGATGGTTGAGGTGAGCTATTTGTGGAAAGTAATTATGTCCTTTGCATTGCTAGTAGCACCAGTACCATGGTAAATAATTGGTGTTCAGTACTTTACTCACTAGCTAATGGGTTGACACCCAAAACTATTGGCCATGAAGATCCTACTAAGAGGGTGCTGTACTAAGTACAGTGTGAGGGTCATTAAGTTCCACACGTTCACTGTTACTTCAAAAACAGTAGATATTATGCAAATGCTTTCTGTACAATTTATTTTCTGAACTTTTGCCAAAGAATATGATTTTCTTCTAATTCAAACACTCTCAGTTCCAGAAAATGACAGTTCATTCCTGCTTTCTTAGCCTTGCTTGCTCCCAAGTTTTCAGGAGGGCACACAATTGCCTTTAGACTTGGTTATAAATTTTGTTAAGGATGTTGTGATTTGTTAGCTAGGATAACTCAGATGAAACCCCTTTTAAAGAGATGACTCAGTGGTATTTAGAGATATTTTGGTATGTCAACTGCAAAAAAAAAAAGAAAAAACTTTTGTTGGTAAGAGTATTCCTTTTTTGAACTGTTTTTGGACATGAGTTGACAGTATTTGCTTTCTGTGACCCATTTTTCTAATCTGTTTTGGTGCTGTTGGTGTTTTAGGTGGTGGTTACAAATGCAATAATATTTCATTAGTTCCAACCTTGCTGATTCCTGATTTGGGATAATCTCCAAAGGGAATTTACTTATTCTTGTCACCAAAGAAATAGATTGCTATGCAAAATGACAGGCTTAATATGATTTCTGGAGTGATTTTGATTGAGAAAGAAAATATATTATACAGGCACTTAAAACATTTGTTAGACTTCAAGTCATCGTTAGGTCATTATCTGTACCTTTTCATTTATTGGCTGAGTGATCTTAATTTTCTTATCTGTAAACAGTGATAATAATTGTCTCTACTTGTTGGTGTTTCAACACCTTTGTCCATTAAATGGTTGGTACTATTCCAGCCTGTGTCATGAAATTGTGAGTTGTGTATTAAAACACACAAGGTGCTTAAGCAGTACTTGACATACATACACAATTCTCCCAATGTGTTAGCTGTTTTTGACAATTATTATTAGCAGTGTGTTCAGTATTATTGGTTAGTAGTATAAAATATTATTTCTAGGCTCTATTTAATGATCAGAAGAGAAACTTAGTCCTCTACTAATTATGATAATTTGGCCCAAAGTTATGCATTTGCTAGTACCATAAACAAATATTCTAAAATAGTTAACTAATGTAAACTTTCCTGCATTAACGAAAATTTCTCACATTGGTCTAGTTCTCCTGCTTAGAGTCTGAACTGCACTCACAGCTTGAGCCAGTCAGTGTTATCATATATTGAAGCATCAATTTATGCTGGAAAACACGTCAAAAGGCAAATTGCCATTATTCTGTCCTGTTTCTGATTATTTTTCTAATTTCCAAACTCCTTTTTCTTCAACGTCCTTATCTTTGACTTTGGTAATAATAATTATTTTGAATACTTTATGGGGATTGTGTAAGATTAGCTGTTTTGCTTGTTTTGGGCAAATGCTGTTTTAACTTAACCAGCATACATTCTTCCTTTTTATCTGCACCTGGATTTTTCCTTTAGGCCTAACACCTTTACTGTGATTTCAAGAAACAGATCCCTAGAATTATGAACTTGAGCAGAGGTATGAAGACCAAAACTGATAGATGATTTCCCGGTGGTGAAAGAGCCACTAAGAGATACTGTTGGTTCCTGTCACCTGAGATCCATCGGAACCGCAATTCATCCTTTCCCCTAATGACCCAGTTCTTTGGCCGTTTCTTGTTCCTGTCAGCTACGTCATATTCTTGCAATTAATTCATTTTGTTTAAGTTAGCCAGAATTGGTTTTTGTTCCTTGAAGTAAAAATTCCTTGGTATAGTGCTCCAAAATATATTGTTGTAAGAAAGTCGCTGAGCTGATCATAGCTGAGTTTCATCTAAAAATGGAAGTGTTTGGGCTCCTTGGTTTTAGGGCTTCATCCTATCTCTAATACTACAAAAAGATTTCTGGGATAAAATAGAATACTAAAGATGGAACCATTTGAACAAGCTGAAAGTATTTACATATTGTAGGTGCCCTACCAGGTCATTATCAATGATAAAAATACTAATAATAGAAATAGAAAATATGCTTAAGGAAATGGCTTGAAACAATGGTGACATCAGATCAAATGGAGAAGGTGGATAACTTTTCACTCTTGAGGGGGTAAAAAAGCATCAGGAAATACTATTGGCAGTAGCAAATAAAACTTCACTGCTGCTCAGATTTTTCTGGCCTCTAACTTAAGCTGTAAAAGAGTGGTAAGGACTAGTACTCATCAGTTTCAATCCAGAGCGAGTGCAAGATGGGAAACCATCCTTGAGCGGCTCACCCTATTGGCCCCCAATCCTAATAATTCCATCAAATTGTTTTTTGTTTTTTATTTTTTTACCATGTTAACTTGTTTCATTTTTTATTGTTTTAAGCCATTTTAATGGGGTATAATTACCATATAAAGAGCTTTAAGTATTTAATGTATAACCTAAATGAATTTGGGGATAAGTATAAGCTTTGTGAAACCATCACCCTCAAGGCTGTAGACATAACCATCACCTCCTAAAGTTTCTTCCCATCTCATTTATTACTATTATCATTTTTGTGTGTGTGTGGTAAGAATGCTTAATGTAAGGTCTACACTCTTAGCAAATTTTAAGTATACAGTACAGTATTATTAGCATTAGACACAAAGCTGTAGAGTAGATCTCCAGAATTTCTTGATCTTATATAACCAAAACTTTGTACCCTTTAACTATCATTTCTCCATTTTTCCCCTCCCACAACCCCTAGCAATCATTCTACTTTCTGCTTCTTTGAGTTTGACCATTTTAGATTCCACATGTGAGACCATTCGGTATTTGTCTTCCTGTGTCTGGCTTGTTTCACTCAGCATAATGACCTCCACATCCATCCATGTTACCACAAATGGCAGGACTTTCTTCTTTCTAATGGCTGAATAATATTCCATTGTAGGTATATACAATATCCTTTATCCATTCATCCAGTGACGGGCATTTCAATTATTTCCGTATCTTGGGTGTTGTGAAAATCCTGCAAGAACATGGGAGTGTGCATATCTCTTTGGGATACTGATTTCAGTTCCTTTGGTGAGTGCCCAGAAGTGGGACTCCTGAGACATAGGGTAGTTCTATTTTTAATTTTTTGAGGAAAGTCCGTACAGTTTTCCATGACTACCAGTTTATATTCACACTAAAGTATATCAGGGTTCCCTTTTCTCTTACTCCTCATCAAGATTTCTTTTTAGTTTCTTTTGAAATAATAGACATTCTAATGTGACATCTCATTGTAGCTTTGATTTCCTTTATGCTTAGGATCATTGATGTTGACCACCTTTTCTTATACCCATTAGCTGTTTGTATATAGTCTTTGGAAAAATATCTATTCAAATACTTTTCCCATTTAAAAAAATCAGGTTGTTTTTTATTTGTTCTTGCTGTTGAGTATAAGAGTTATATATATATTTTGGATATTAACCCTTTATCATATATATATGTTTTGCTATATAACTATATCAGTGAATATATAACTTTTCTACTATTGTGTGGGTTCTCTTTCTATTTTGTTTGTGGATCCCTTTGCTGTGCAGAAGTTTTTTAGTTTGATGTAATCCCACTTACTTGTGTTTGTTGCCTATGCTTTTTGTCTCATACCCAAGGAAATCGTTGCAAGACTAATTTTAAGGAGATTTTTCCGTGTCCTTTCTTCTAGGAGCTTTATAATTTCAGGAGCTTTGTACTTTCAGGTCCTATAGCTTTATAGCTTAGTTTGAGTTGTTTTATGTATATATATATAAACGAACACATACACACATATATATATAATAAAATAAGAGTCCAATTTTATTCTTTTGCATGTGGATATCCAGTTTTCCCAACACTATTTATTAAGGTAGTAGATTGCAAAAGTTGGTGTTTCTGTATGGTGGGTGATAAAGGCTGGAACCTCTAATTCCATCATCTTGCTAATGTCACCCTCAAATTGTTGATAACAGCCTATTACCAACTTTTGGTTTTGACAATTATTGATATCTGTGATGAGAAATTTTTACTTTTCAGGGACTGAGTTGTTACTTACATTTAAAAAATAAGACTCATATATAAATGACTAGTCTCTTCCACCATTGTTTCAGAAATAAATTGTTCCAGGGATGGAGCTGGAGTGGAAAAAAATGATCATGTACCATATGTCTTTTTTCTAAGATGCACTTGAAGAATGTGTTTAAAGGATATTAAAGGGAAGGTATCTTAAAATTGGGGGTAGTATTTATTTTATCAGTGCTGTTATTGGTGACCATCAATAATCAGGGATGTCTTAGGAAATGTCTAGCAAATATGGGATATGTATATGTGTTTGTATAGATAGATATAGATATATATCTGTGTATACACATGTATGTGTATATATATATATGTATACACATACAGAAAGAGATAATGGTATAGCTAAACATAGAAAATCTGTGTACTACCCCAATTGGCACAAAGCAAGCTGCTGAGTTAACACATACTTTTTTTTTTTTGGTTGGAACATTTTTTTATATCATTTATTTTCGTATCATTAATCTACAATTACATGTGGAATATTATGGTTATTAAACTACCCCTTCATCAGGTACCCCCCACCAACCCCATTACAGTCACTGTCCATCAGCATAGTGAGATGCTATAGAA